>JAAEAF010009901.1:0-36441 GCA_011037195.1 Triatoma infestans
AATTGAAAACAATTAAAAAATTAAGATTATTATTATATATTTAAAAATTAAAAAGTAAATGAAACAAAAGAAGTGAGAACACGAAAAAGAAAAGAAAACAAAACAAAAATTAAGGAAAGAGAATAATTTTACGATATGGCAACAATGCATGTAAAAAAACTGTAATGTTATGATAGTGTTTGCCCCCACCTAAAATCATGGACATAATGGCGAGGACATTTATTTTACAAGTGTGTCTAATTTAGGCAGCCAACCACTTCTACTTTAATAAATACAAAAAAATAAATAAATAACCCAATTATTTAAAAGTCTATTATACACTGAATTTTTATTAAAAAAAATTCATTTTCTATAAAATCCGTTTATATAAAAAAAAATGAAGAAAAATAAATAAATAAATACTTACATACATTGTTTTTATCGTAGTTTTATTATAACATTAAATAGAAGATATATCTATGTTCAATATAAAAATGTAGTGAAAAGAATGATCAGCGCCTGCGCATAAGAGTGTTACGTATAATTTACAAGAGTCTGTCTGTAGTTTAGGTTGTAAAGGAAGGAATGGTGTTTGTGTGTGTGTGTGTGTATGTGTGTGTGTGTGTCTAAGTGTGTGATATTAGAAGTCACAACCTACTTATATAAAACATGCAAGGAATAGATGAACTGGCCACAAATGTTACTAAAATAAAACTCAAACGGCTGTTTTTAGAACTAATCTTAAACATTCTACAACTATTTCGTTGTATCATCGTCTTTTAAAATTTATTTTTACGTACTTTTTTCTTTCTCTACTTGTTTATATATATATATACATACTTTTTTTTTTTTTTTAAATATTCATTATTCCTAATTTAACATAATTTTACTTTCTTATTGCTTTGCGATCTTATATAAAATTTTCAAAATTCAATAAATCAAGTAATAAATACATCGTTTTCGTGATCCTTCAGAGCACAAAATATCACTACCAGATATTCAAGCATTTGTTTATTTCCGCTTTAACGATTTTCTTTAATCTTTTTCATACTTGTTACCGCCCCCCCCCCCCCCAACAACAACACACATATTGTGACCTATAATTTTTTATTCAATTTTTATTACCAAGAAAAATTGGTATTTTGAGGGTTGGTGGGTTGTTCAGTGTCATTTCGGCAAAATGTATGGGTTCTATGACCTATACAATAATAATAATAAGGTATATATTAAAATCACTACTAGAATTCTAAATTTGATGAAAACTGGGTTAATCCGGAAGTGAGATTTTTTACTGTATGGGAGTTAATTGAACTCTTCCGGAATTTTTTTCGGAAAAGGCTTATACGTATATCAACTTGGAAAGTTCACTGATAGATAAATAAAACTCTGGAATAATGAATTTATTAGGAATTATTTGTTTTCTTCAACAGAAGCTTTAAGTAAACGACTATAATCCCATTGTTGTTATAAAGACCTTCTTCTTCTTTCCTAGAAATATTGAAAGATATTCTTCGCGTCTTGAGCTACTACCATCGTAACCTGGCCAATCCTACGTTTCTCGTCAGAAATTTGGATGGAACCTCGCTCGCTATCTACTCAATTTAATCCAATCCACTATATTGGAAGTTCTTTAGAAGTCTCACTGTTTTATATAAAATGGTTTGGTAATGAACCTTACTTAGTTACAACCTCAATTTATTTTTATTTTTTGTAGAATGAAATTACATTTTTTTTTCTATTATTATATCCCGACGTTTCAACACTATACGTATCTCATTTTCAAGGGAAAAAACTCTTCTTTTTTTTTTTTTTGTTTTTTGAATTTTTACAATAAATAATACAATTTAATATTAATAAATAATACGAGTATATAAATTTTAATTGTACATTTATTATTCTATAATTAAATTGTCCAACAAATTAGATGTACCCAACCAAAATTAGATTATAGAATAATAAAAAATATTTATATATGTACAATTAAAATTTATATATTATTAAATTTCAGATTGTAAAAATTCAAAAAACAAAAAAAAAGAGTTTTCCCCTTGAAAATGACACGTATAGTGTCGAAAAACGTCGGGATATAATAGAAAAAAAAAATGTAATTTCATTCTAGAAAAATAAAAATAATTCAAACCATTTTATATAACTAAATAATACAAAACAGCCATAAATCTATACCATATAAATATTCACTGTTATGCCCCCATCACCAGGTCATAATAGATTTTAGGAGCACCTTTCTTTCGAACACCAGCATACGGTGTTCGCCTACCTTTGAGATGGTCCATTTTTCCGAGGCGTAGACTAAAAGGGCCGAAATAGAGTTTTATAGAGCCCCTAGCTTGGTTTTAAAATGTTTAGGGTTCAAGGTAACATTTAGTATTGCCTAACACTAACCTTCTCTTCACTTCTTAAGAAATATCATTCCCTGCTGATACAAAGAGATCCTAGGTAAATGAAATCGGTAACATTTTCAAATGTGGAAATTACCTTCTCGGAGTGGCCTACTAGTGTTGGGTTGATGGTAAAAAATTTAATTTTTTCTTCCTTAACTACCACGCCTATCCAAAGTGGCATTTGGCTTTATATTAATAGGTATGATGAAGGAGTGAAATGGTTTGGTTTAAATGAACAACTAGATATGGCTGAACACTGTATAATGTAAGAAGTGACACTGACTGCCTGGGCTTTACACTAAAATGGTCAAGTATGGTAGAGTGGTAGGTAAAGGGTAAGGTAAATGACACGTTGTGACTGGCGAGTGAACTCTGTTGTATATCTATCTCCCGTCGCTGTATTTATGCAGTTTCTCCCACTCTAGTCCGAGAGAATTGTCCTGTCATTTTTTGTCACTCTTTCTCTGCTATAGATCCTCTCTTTGGATCCTATTACAGGCTTTAATATTAAGCAAAGAATTCTTCAAAGCTTCGGCTGTTCTTTCTGCCTACAATGTTTATATGATCTGCGAAAGCCAAAAGCTGGACGGACTTATGAAGAAGAAACATGGTTCCTGAGGTGTGAATACTCTCGACATTTATAACTTACTGCAATACGTTCATAACTGAAAGAGATTTAGTATTTTCATCTAGAGTTCTGGATAAGCTGAATTTTCTCCTGTTACCACGATTTCTCAAGGTTTATCATTTTATATTTATTGTGCTTAATTACCTATTAATTTATTACATTTTATTTAATTTACCCAAGTTTATTAGATTAGATTGTTAAACAATTAAGAAACAGAAAAATTCTAGCCTATATATATATATATATATATTTTATTTATTTAATAGAGATAAATTTTTACTAATCTAGCACTATTTCTGATCAACAAAATTTAGATTCTTTGTATTATCTAAACAAAATAAGTAACACACGTGTGATTAAATTCCAGTTAAAAAAATAATCAATAAGTCTTCATATTTACCGGATATGAGATCATACTTACTTATCGGGGAAAACATGTGCGCTGAAATTCCACAACACTTGCTTATAATTATTAAATATAAAGATTTTATTGTCATTTAATTTCTAAGAATTCATTTTTTTGGGGGGGCGGCGGCCAGAAAAGGTACTAAAGGAATGTTTTGAATTTTTCTCTATGGAATCGATAAAAACTATTAAAGAAATAACCAAAGCCCATTTATTTAATGGACGACCTGTTTTTTTTTTTATTAATTTTTATCGATTAATTTTTTTTTTTTTACATTTTATGGATTTTATTTAGAAGTTTTGTTTAAGAGAAGGTTTCGAGTAAAAATCCATCAACCAGAAGTATGACTTTACTGAATGTTTTCACTCTTTCGCGAATTTTCTCGAAAATGGCTCCAATGATTTTCATTAAAATTCGTATAATATCTACATATATAGAGATACCTATCACTTTTATTTGAAATATTTCCCCGGTAAGTATGATTTTTTTGGGAGGTTTGGGGGGGAGGGGGACTATAGCGTTATGTTTTGCTGTAAAAAGAGCCCCTTTAGTACAATATATAGTTTTACCACTTATAAAAATATTAATATACAATAGAACGATGGAGAATTCCAAATTTGAAGCAAAATCTGTTTTTGTTTTTTTTAAAATAGAACGGGGGGGCAACGCACTGCGACCTTGATCCGGTCTATTGTGCTATGCCCCCTTGGTGCCGCAGGCTTGCCCACAGCACCCGAACGGATGTCCAATTGAACATCAGTCTGAGATCCCTAAGGAACCCCAGTATTCTGACGGGCTCTAGAGAGGGTATGTCCCCCCTCCTCCACCTGATAGCTGCTCAGGTTCCTAAACTTTCTCTGAGTGGCAGCCTCACAGTCTGTTAGGAGATGTAGTGGAGTACCCTCCAGCTCCCCACAGAATCTGCATGAGCTGCCACTTTCCAAACCCAGCTTCACCAGGTGTCCTTTAAGTCGGCAATGTCCCGTGAGGAAACCCGTAAAAACAACGGAGCTTGTTCTTGCTCAATCCAATGCAGGCCTCCGACCTCTGTTGGTTATAGTTTCCCAAGCAGATCTTGGCCTGCCGCAAACCGGGGAGGAGGGCGTACCAGAGTTGAGATCTCTTCGTCTCCTCCTCCTTCCTAAGTTCCTCCAACAGAAACTGGTCGCTAATCCTACAAAAAGGTTCCGGCCCCAGAAGTGGGGTCGTAGCGCCTATCTTTGCCAGGGCGTCGGCCATCTCATTTCCTTCAATGCCAACACGCCCTGGCACCCACCAAAGTGCAACTTTTGTTCCTGCTGCCCAGATCGTTAAGTTTATCTAGGCATTCCCAAATCATTTTAGAGTTAATAACTGGTGCACCCAAAGCTCCAATGGCTGCTTGACTATCGGAAAGGATAACAATCTCCTGGTTCCTATATCCCCTATCGAGGTTGAAAGAAGGGGGGTCCGAAATGTTCACGTACTTCAACATATACATTCACATGTTTATATGTTTATGAAGCAAAAAAATCTGTTACTGGAAATACGACTTTATAGAAGAAGAAGATATTGATTTTTGTTTTAGTTTTTCGAAAAAGGCTACGATTTACTTTAGACCCAAAAAAGTATCACTTTTATTTTAAACATTTAAAAAAAAAAAATGTTTTAATTTAAATGAATAAAAAGAACAGAAGTTCCGAGAAGTGTTCAGATTTTTTTTATTTTTATTTTTAAGGCACGTCAATAATATCTGTGATTATTGACACAAGAAACCTTCTCTGAATGCAATGTGAAAGCACCCAGGCAGTATTCTTTCTTTAAAGATAACACTGTCCTAGGGCGACTCTCCTCCAGGGTTCCAGCATCTTAGCTTTTTTTTCCTGCTATTGCTATTCAGAAAGGGGCACATTCAGGGGAGTGAACTTTGAACTTGCACAGATCACAGTTCCCAAAAAAGGTAACACTAAAGTTAACCCTATTTTTGAAACCTTCCGATTATACTTGGAGACATGATTGCAGGATTTGATAGTTGATGATGTTGAAAATGAAAACACATGAACTGACTGACACACTTTATTAAGAAGAGTAGAGAATATGGAGAATAGAGTAATCGAGCAAAGTGACAATATGTAGGCAGCATGATGTAAAGTAGAATGGTTTAGCTTTGCTGATATGAGTCGCTTGAGGAGTACTGTATTGTGACGAGTTTAGAAACTCTTGCTTGTTCTGACAGCGGTGAACTAGTGTGTGGCTAACTTTAACTTGATGAACCATTCACGAATTAAGACTTTGTTAATTCGTCAGAGTTGATCTGGCCACTGAATCCTTACTCTACAAAGTTTATCAGGTGACTTAGGCCTTCAGATATCCACTTTTTTTTTAATATCAATCCCTCCCAGTTTTTGTCTGTCCAAGCTGAAGCTCATTCGCTAATACATTGTAATGGGCTTGGCAGAGGAAGTAATGCATAGCAGATATGCGCCTGTAGGCTCGATCTTGGTGTGTGCTGTGAATGGTATTGGAAATACATAATTTTTCTTTTTTTTTTTAATTTAAGGCGCGTCAATGTATATGGTCATTTGCGCCCGGAACCTTTTCACTGCACTGGCCTCCGGACAGTGTTCTCTCGTTACACTCAGCACTGCCCATCACCGCAGAGTGTGCTGTAGAGGCTCTTAGGAAGAAAAAATCTAAGGGTAGCACGGCTGGATTCGAACCCGAGATCTCAGCGTGCTACCACTGAGCTAATCCTTACCCTCTAAAAGTATTGAAACAACATACGTATGACGAATTTCTTTTTTTTTTTGACCGTGGAAGAGATTACTGGCTTGGTGGAAGGGAGCACTGCTAATTTCTCTATGCTGAAAGAATACGTAAAAGTGGACACACATCCCTTTTATCGCTCGACTTCATCCTCCTTCAACAAATTACCTCAGGCATTTCGATCATATCTCTTTTTCCTCCAATCCCAAAAGGTTGTGCACAAAGAAATCAAGCCAACTTCTCCGCAAGGGAATTCTTTCCTGGGTCCACACATTCCACATTTCATTCATACTGCAACCAAAGTCGTTCTACTATAATCACTGTCGTCACTAACCAGATCATCTTCCTTAAAGAGTTCTGACTTCTGCATGATCTGTTATAAATCCTATTCACCTTGATGAAACCACAAAACTATCATTAACACCTTTCTCTCCCAACAATAATTATACTGAAGTTATTGGAGTTCACCTGCGCTGTCTTAAGTAACGATTAGCCTGAGATAATTTTTTTTTTTAAATAATTACTTTTGCCTTTCTATTTCTAAGAATTGGTCCGTACTGTTAACACATCTATTACTTGCCAATGATACTGCTTTTAATCTTGTAGCTAAATTGAAACTGGCTATTTAAATTCTTAAAACACTTTCAAAAAATTGCTCATTGACCTTCAAATCTATTAAAACTTCTTAATCTTGTGGTAGTCTACAGTGTATTTAGTTTTGTCATTTCCTCAGACGAACGTACTTATAGAAGGCGCAACAGAAATCTATAAAGGATATACGACGGATTTGATGATTATAGCAGTAGTCGTCTAAATTGACGCGAGATACTGCGGATTGCCCTTTCTAAAATTAGATTCAACAAAGAAGCGGTAAAGCATAATTATAACAGAAAGAAGATTTAATTTTATACTATTAAAATATGTACTGAAAACATACAATATCTAGTTGACTGAAACCTTTTATTTCAAATTCCCAAATAATATCTAGAAGAATATTAATTTTGAACAACTGGGAATTTTTCGTTTCTGAGTCATCGTACTTACACTTACACCTTACACAAACACACACACACACACATATATAAACACACAAATCACTAAAAACATATGTTGTACGTATAACAAATCAAACTACAAATGCAACAAATTATATGTTTGCCAAAAAAAATATAACCACTAAAGAAACATAATTGCTCTTTGCTAAAACAATTTCATTTATTTATAACAAGATTTTGTCAGCTCATATAGAAATGACCTCAATTTTCTTTATTTACAGAAAAAAAAAAAAAAAAAAAGTCAAGATATGAAACACTCATATGATTTTTACTCAAATTCTTAAAATTCTAAGCGCCAAATTTACTTCAAAATTGCGAGTTTTTTACTACATGTTTACTAAATCTTAATATTCTTCACGTGATAGAAGCAAATATTTAAAAAAAAAAAAAAAAAAAACCTGGTATGAAACACACACACAACTTCTTTTCTCTTACTTAATATAATATGATATTGATAATAATTAATTACTATAACACCTTTTTATACTCAAAAAAATTAATTACAATATTAATATACTATAATAATAGTATATAATAATATTATAATAATAATAAATAATAATTATAGAATAATGTTAATATAAATTAACATTAATAATAATAATTAATCTAATACTTATTTATAATCGCATTAAATTATATTCATATCTATAATATTCCTATTAATATAGTACACATATTACTATATTTTTTTTTTTTTTTAAATATTGGCTATCTATCACGTTAAGAATATCTAAGATTTAAGTAAACATGTGTATAATAATATAATATATATATATATTATAATAACTATATAATAATATACTAATAATTGTAATAATAATATAAATTAATTATAATAAATTAATATAATACTTAATATATTAATACAATTTAATCAAGAAATATTGCTTAAAATTATAACCTTCATGTTTACCTGGGTTGGTCTAACTAGGTAGTGGGTGGGGGATTTTTAATTATATGACATAAGTCCCTTATATGGCCAATCTATATTAAACTAACTGACCGACTCCACCCCAACCCCCAAGCCTCCTAGACTAGATTATTTTCAGAAAAATATTTAACATCAAAGTTATACGTTTTTTTTTTTTATATATGCAGCAACATTTCAGTTACAAGGAAATTGATTTAATCGTTTTTCTGGAAAATCCACCCCCCCCAAAAAACTATTCGGTAAATTGCACTTCTGTAAAATTGCATTCTAATTAACGGCTTATGTTCAAATTTGGAATTCTATCAATGTTTCTAATGTGTAGTTGGTAAAAAATCATTAAAGGAATGCATAGATGTTGTAGATTGTTGTAGGAGATTATCGCACTGCGACCTGAAAGATTTATTGTGCCTTATCCAATGCAAAGCAGGCCTCAAAGTAGTGTTCTCTAGCTGCAGACAACACTGCTCATCACGTACAGGGAATTGTAGAGGCTCCTAGTCAAAAAAAAATCTAAGGGCAGCATGCTGGATTCGAACCCGGGACCTCCGCGTTGCTAGTCCCTTCCTTCTCCCTTGGCTTACGCCAATTAACTAGGACGGAGACCCTAGTTTGTGTACTGTGTTTGTCCTTGTCTGTAAAGTGTAGAGTGCATGTAGTTTAAGTGTATTGTGTACTGCTCTGACGAAGTGCATGGAGTACTGAGCTGTGGTACTCCCCAAGTAACTGTATGCAACTGATACTCCTTGCGGGCAAATCTAGTGTGTAATATTCATACGACTTTCTCTCATAGCAATTTAAGTGAGCAAAATAAAAAGTTCCAGTGAAAATGAGTTTTGTTTTAATTTTGAAAATGCATTTATATTTCAATGTACTCCCTTTAGTGCAATACACTTTGACTAACGTTTCTCTAATAACTGGATTCCGTCACTGAACTGGTATTCTGAAAGGTCTTCAAAATATCCATTTACCGCTGCTACCTCCTCTTCATTTGACCCAAAACGTTTTACAGCCACAAATTAGAAAGTTGGTTGGAATTTTAATATTGGTCGGTCTTAGTGGTGTCCAGAGTAAGTTATAGTTAGGAGTCAACGATTGCGTGGATTCTGCATTTTGGTTGTTATAGTAGATTTGGAGTTCGTTTTTAAGCTGTCTGGCCAGTTTATTGAACAGTTGTGTGTGGGAACGGTATCTAGTACGTTGCCAAAGAGATCTAGCCCGCCGTCTTTGTGTTATGAGAGTGCGGATTCGAAAAGTAACCGTCCGGAAAAGTTGAAAGGTAACCGTCCGGTTCGTTTAGGAGTACCGTACAGTGAGTTGTAGAAGCTCGTAGGAAGAGACAATCTAAAGGCAGCATGCTGGTTTCGAACCCGGGACCTCCGCGTTGCTATTCCAGCGCGCTTACCCTTCCTTCTCCCTTGGCTTTCGCTAATTAACTAGGGACGGATACCCTAGTTTGTGTACTGTGTTTGTCCTTGCCTGTAAAGTGTAGAGTGTATGTAGTTTAAGTATATTGTGTACTGTTCTGACGAAGGGTATGGAATACTGAGCTGTGGTGGTAACCCGTGGGGTCGCTACTCCCCAAGTACTCCTTGAGGGCAAAGAATGTCTTTGTAGCATGACACGCTACTGTTTCCTTTAGAACCGCCAAAAAAAATTGAATTTTCCTAGGAAAATATTTCAAATAAAAGTGATAGGTAATAATCTATGTGTGTAGTGGATTTAGTAATACGAAGTTTAAAAATTTTTTTTTTTTTTAATTTAAGGCGCGTCAACATCTATGGTTATAGGCTCCCGGAGATTTCTCAATGCACTACAGCCCTCCAGACAATGTTCCACTCGTCACAGATTCTTATACTGTCCATCACCTGACAGTGAGTTGTAGAGAGGTTCCTAGGAAGAGAAAAAACTCTAAGTGCAGCACAGCTGGACTCGAACCCGAGATCTCAGCGCGCTACCACTGAGCTAATCCCCGTCTCCTTTGAAAGTATTGAACCCAACATATGTATGATGAATTTCTCTTTTTGACCATGGGAGAGATTGCTGGCTTTATTGCAGATACTTCCTGGTTCGTATGGTAAGATTCTTATAATAGGAGTTCAGCCGTTACAGTGCATTTTATATCCAGGATAACAATCTCTCTATGGTGAAAGAATAGGTAAAAGAGGACACATAATCTTTTATCGCTCAACTTCATCCTCCTTCAATAAATTACCCCCCCTCCAGGTATTTCGATCATACGTCTTTTTTCCTCCAATTCGTCATATTCATTTCCGAAAAAAAAAAATTGTCCACGAATAAATCCAAAGCCAACATCCTTGCGAGGAAATTCTTTCCTGAGTCCACAAATTCCATTTCATTCCAATTGCTCAGCAACCGAGTCCAAAATATGCTAAGTACTTAGCTTATTCCCTTCCGACACATCAAGGTTTAAGCTTCCTACTATTTAGACGATTCCCTAAAAACATTTCTTTCATACTTAGTCGACCTGAATAAGTCTGATTAAAAATTTAATTTTCTAATCAACAAAGATCGCATTAACACAGTAGTAGTAAAGTAAAACATGTAACAAGAAAAATCTCTTTATCTATTCCCCAATATTTAACCAAGAATTAATTATAACTATAACTTGCATAACCTTTGTATAATTACATTATCATCACTTAATGGCCATAAAAGTTTAAAAGAAAATCAAGAATTTGATAAAATTTCATCATTTCTTTACAAAGTTATATATTTGAAATTTAATTCATTATTATTAAGTAATGTATAAATAATTTGCTCTGCGAACGTTTTTTTTTTTTTTTTTTTTTTTTTGCTGAATCACTTAAATTATTATTTATTGAAATTAATAATAATATAGTGGACAATAACAACTATCACAGTTAATATTGTTTTAATAAGTATTTTTAACTTATATATGTTCTTATTTCACTGATTCATATAGTATTTTTATAGCTACGTCACAACATGATGACTAGGCATTATTATTTATTTTTTTTATTACTAGTGTTGCAGTTTCCTTAAAAAAATAAAAAAATAGATTTTCATCAATAAAAAAAAAAAAAAAAAGATTATGCCTATAAAAACATAATAATGCCTTTAAAATTTCTAAATTTCGATTTATGACATCTCCAAAAGCAGAGTTATTGCAAATTTGATTTCTTTCAGTTTTGTCAAAGAGGTTAAAAGATTTGTCCATAATGTTAACTAATCAAATTCTATTTTTGCCTATAAATGGATTTTAAGCCTTAAAAGTGTCTAGTTTTTTTTTTTTGTTTTTTTTTTTAAATTATCATATTCATTTGTACTTTGCCTTAAAAAAAAAAAAAAAAAAACACCTCCTACTAAGAGGAATATGTAATCGTCCAATTTTCGTTGTCGAGTTTTCACCGGAAATATCGCGGGTTTTGAGGTCCCCCTGAGTCCAAAAACTGGTTTTTAGCAAATGTTTGGTGTGTTGTGTGTGTTGTGGTATGTGTGTGACAGAAATCTCAAACATGAAAAAACCACTAGAAAGGTTGAAACTTGATATGCCGTTTAGGTATCACTCACCATGATCTGATTGTGTCATCTGTCCAAATTTTCCACAACCGAAGTACCTTTTCTAGTTTTTTTTTATTTTTTTTATTTTTTTTTTTACGTTTTTGCGATTTTCACAAAAATGGTTCCGACGATTTTCATCAAACTTACTATATCAACTACACATACACAAAGAGCTACAACTTTTATTTGAAACATTTCTCCGGGAAAATTCATTTAAGGGCACTTCTGGGGGAGGGTTGGGGTTAGGTTTACATCTAAAGTGCTATTTCAGTTAATTAGACAATTCTTCATCTAAATAATGTTAATTAGAATTAAATATGTTGTTGAAATTCCGAGTTGAAAAAATCGGATAACGGAAGTGCGTTAATTTTGACTATAATGATTTTTTTCTCCTACTTTTTCTCGATTTTTCTCAGAATGGCTCCGACGATTTCTTGAAACTTCGTAATATCAACTAAACTTTTTATTTGAAGCATTTCTCTCTGGGAAAAGTTCATTTAAGGGCACTTTTAGGGGAGGGGTGGGGGTTATGTTTTTCTCTAAACTACTGTTGTCACATAGTTGATTATACAATTCTATCATCCAAACAATATTAATTAGAAATAAATAGATGCCCAAAATTCCGAGTTTTAAGAAAATTAGTAAACCGGAAGTGCGCTTTTATTGAACGGTTTTTTTTTTTCAATTTTCGACGAATTTCCTTTATATATATGGGTGCACAAACTATAAAATTTGTCAATTATAATTTTGAGAACTGGTTTAAGAAAAAGTTGTGTGAGTGTTTCACACCAGATTTTTTTTTAAATTTTTTTTTGTGTTAATCATTTGTACGTGTATGATGGGCAAACAAAATGTGGCATTTTACAGAGCTAGTAATGTTTTCCTATATAGATTTTTCACTCGGAAATTATACGTTTTGAGCTCCCCTAAATTCCAAAAAAGTGATATTTTGGAAAATAGACAGACATTGTGTACCAAAATTGTGATTTTGAAAAACTGTGCGTATTTACTTTTTTAATCTTCTGCGATTTTCTTTATATAAAAACATAAATGAATTTAATTAAATTTGTTATAATAAATATAGAGAACTATCATTTTGATTTGAAACATTTTTTATGTAAAAATTCATTTTAAGGAGTTTTGGGGGGTGAGGGGAAAGGTTCAAGGTTTTCTTAAAAAAAAAAAGAAGTGGTTTTATTAATTTTAGATTCATCCATTAATATAATATTCGATAAGGCTAAATATATATATTAAGAGAATTAGAATCAGAAATATTTTGCGTGATAGCTTGCTTCTTTTTTGTGTGATCATCGACCGGTTTTGGGCGATTGCCCATCATCAAAGTGTTTTTGTCAAAACAATGTAATAACATAGATTTTTTAAGAACATAAATTTGCTCAATGCAAGTCCAATATTATCATCATACTGTTTTGACAAAAACATCTTGATGATAAGCGAACGCCCAAAACCGCACGATAACCGGACAAAAAGTAGCCAGGCTATCACGGAAAATATCTCTGATGCTTTTCAGCTCTGCGGAACCAACCATGACTGGAGAATTGCAATAATAAATTTATCATCAATAAGTAGTATGTAATTTGTTATTTAATGAAAACAATAGTGGAGATCTATTTTTTACATAAGCTGGAAAAATGCATTGTCTGTGTGGCAAAAGTCAAGCGCAAATAATCTTGGATATAGCTCGGGCGAACCATTGCAAACTATTTCCCAAAGAGGAATTCTGTCCACGACTTGAATACCATTGTAACGGCAAGAGAGAGAGAGAGAGCCAAGCCCGACCGAGAGAAAACAGACTCTCTCTCGTACTCTCTCATTTAAGCAGGCTAGGGTGGGGAGAACCTGTATATAAGTCAGTGAGAGATCTAGACATCAATCAATCTATCAGTTTCAACATACATCGCATCGTGTCATAACTCTACTTTACTACTCCTTTATTCTATTAAATCATTACAAGTCCAGTGCAGTCAGTGTAAACTTATAGTTATATTATAATAGTGTCTTCATATCTCGTCTACTTAATCAATCCCAATTTCAGTCCACATCAACTCCATTATACCATGCTCTTATTCTCTACGAACTACTTCCACGCAAAAGAGAGAAAGGATCAATGATTTAGTGTGGCTATTTGGACAAATTAAATATATAGGAAAAAAGCCCCGCACACTGACAAAACCTTCCACTGGTTATCCTTTGTCAAGCCCCCATGTATTGATAAGCACTGGTTTCTTAAGTCTACAGTGACCAGTGATAAGAAGGATCCTAGTTATTCAAGCTGCATGGCCGCGGGCAAGTAAGCTATTAATAAATTTGTTAGCCTGCCTATGGCCTTAGGTTTTCACCCAACTTGCACATTGGATAGCTGCACCCACTCTTGGATAAGGGTTTCTATAGAGCCCTCCCATACAAGACAATCTGCCGTCTGGTTGTCATTTTACCCTCATTACCCTCAATTTTGGCTACTAATTTCCCGTAAGGAAACACCCCAATCATTACCACACCAATCTTGAATAGAATTAGTAGAAAGTGTTACACCGTAATGCAGCCTGGCTGTCAGAGAAGATTTCAACTCTAGACTAAGGTATCCCTCGCTTTATTAACCTCAGCAACACTGATAGTATTAACCTTGTCTGAAACACTAACAAGTCTGGCTACCTAACATAAATATCACACCTTGAATTAGTGCCGTACATCTTGACCCAATCTTCCATCCTGGAGCCGTCTTTGTACCACACGTAGCTGCAGAAAATGGAAGAAGCTCCTCTGTCCAGCATCACAACTTTGCTATTTATAATTAATTAGGAGTGTGTAATAGCAAGAGAGAGAAGACAGGCCCTTTCTGGTACTCTCTGGCTTAAGCAGGCTAGAGTGGGAGAATCTGTGCATATAAGACAGTGAGAATCTATCTAAAGGAATCTATCAGATACAACCATACAACTGTACATCACATTGTGTCATATCTCTACTCTCACCATTCATTCTATCATTTTCATTATAAAGTCCAGTGCAGTTAGTGTAAACTTAGCTAAATTATATTAGTGTCTTCATATCTCGTTCATTCAATCAAACCCAATTTCTCTCCTCAACAACTCCATTATATTTTGAATCTGATAGATATCCTCTAGATAGATTCTCACTGGCTTATATACACAGGTTCTCCCACTCTAGCCTGCCTAAGTCAGAGAGTACCAGAGAGGGCCTGTCTTCTCTCTCTGCTATTACAAGGAGGCAATCTCATATCGTCGCAGTGCCGGCTCAAAAATTGTGTCTACATCTAGAATTCCTTGCATACTTTTTGGATATGCTCTTCTATATCTGAAACAGGAGCTTGTCCCTTCAATAATCTAACTACCATTGTTCTGGCTATGCCTTGGTCATAAATGAGTGGGGTTGTCTTTAAAAAAAAAAAAAAAAAAAAAAAAAAAAAAACTTCCAAGGTCGAAATATATTTCTAACTAATAATGCTGCCCCCGGACTAATTAGTCAATAATCATGTAAGACCCGCACTATCGGCAATCATGTCTCATAGAAATAGAGCAAGCTCCATATTTTCTAAAAAAAAAAAAAAACACAAAATTTAGTAACTTTTTACATAATAAGTTGTCTAAAGTCATAGATAATAAAAAGATTAACTAAGTATATTATTTCCAATATATTGTAACTATTATTATTTTTGAGTTAAATACGATAAAAAATGGACAATAAATCAACAACAGAATTTTAACAACTAACTATTTTTTAAAAATATAAAATAATAACTACAAATATAAAAATAAAATTCATATTTTATAAAAATAAAAATGGAATGCTAATTCACAAGCAGTTTAGTTTCTTTATCAAGTCATTTAACGTCAAGGACATTATTACCAGCTCAATATCCAACAACATTTCCCATCATAAATATAACACTTTTTATATTTTTATAAGTGAAGTGGGATGGATGTCTGTATTGTTTGTTCATTTTTATAAAATAATTATAAAAAGAATTATAATTTTTTTTTTTTTTTGTAAAATTATCAATTTTTTGTTTTAAATATTATCAAAATTAAAATATATGTTAAAAAAAATTATAAGAAGTTTTAGTTAATATTATCTGACGTCACAATCTATTAATGTTTTATTAATTCAATTATCCTTTAAGAATTATTGAAACAAGTGAATCTAATTATAACGATTACTTAATCTATATAAATTAAAATCAGTGACGTCTGTCCGTTGATATATATATCACAATTTCCTTTATACGTTTCCAGTATTCAAACTGAGGAAATATTATAAGAATATTATAGCGAACATTATGGCGTAATCAGACTAGAATAAAAGAGATATCTGGTGCATAATTTTGTTCGTTTCTCGAAGGATAGACATGTGATCTCTATTTGTATCAGAGTCATTTTCCGTGGTAGCCTGCTTCATTTTTGTGCTTCATCGAACAGGTTTCGGGTGTTCGCCCATCTTTCAGGATGCCGGCTATGCAGACATTGTGATTAACCAGACTTGCACAGGAAATTCAGTTTTATACACTCGGAGTGTAATAACTGTTTTATAATTTTATTTTGTTAAAAAAAAAAAAAAAAAAAAAAGGGTTACTAGTAAATTGGGTGTCTTCCGACCCTGTCCAAGACACCTAATTTTGGTAGTTGGAAGGGACGCTAAGCCCCGGCCTGGAAAAATTATGGCAAGTTCTTTTACTTACTAATCCCAATAATAACAAATGTCCTTTTATTTTAATGACACGATTTCTTTATATTGTATTTAATAATGACAATACATCATGCAGCGGTTTTTAATTTTTAGCAGCAGAAAATGCGTTAAGGACATTGTCTGTCTGGTACTTATTACAGGACAAAAAAAATCTGTAGTGAAACACATCCACACATACCTTTCCTCTTACCCAGTTCGCAAATGATACATTGACAAATTTATAGTGTTGGGTGGTATCAATTTAATGAAATTTTGCGTGAAAACTGAAAAAAAACTGTTTCAGGTAAAGCGCAACCTCCGGTTACTAATTTTTCTTGGACACTTTGGAATTTCAGCCATCCATTTATTTCTAACTAATTATGTTTTGGATGATAGAATTTGTGGATATCAACCTATATAAGCACTTTAATGAAATCTAACCTACCCCTCCCCTAAAAGTGCCTTTAAAAGAATTTTCCCAAAGAAATGTTTTAGATAAAATTTGTAGATCTTTGCATGTTTAGTTTATATACGAAGTTTCATAAAAATCGTCGGAGCCATTTTTGAGAAAATTTTGAAAAAGTGAATAAAATCATTTAGTAAAGTGGTAAAGTAAACAAACTTCCGGTTATGTGATTTTTTTCAAACTTCCCCACCAGGAATTTCAACGACATCTTTAATTTCTAATTCAATATTTAGATGACAGAATTGTGAATAAACTGAAATCGCACTTTAGGATAAACCTAAACCCCAACCCCTCCCCCACACAGTGCCCTTAAATGAATTTTCCCGGAGAAAGGTTTCAAATAAAAGTTGTAGCTCTTTATATGTGTGGTTGATGTTTAAAGTTTAAAGAAAATCGTCGGAGCCATTTTTGAGAAAATCGCAAAAAAGTAAAAAATCCAACTAGTAAAGTGGTACTTCCGGTTGAGGAATTGTGACAGATAACGTACAGTCAAATCCCATGGTCGGAGTATCAAGTTTCAACTTTCTGCGGTTTTTCGTTTTTGAGCTATGCTGTTCACATACATACACCAACGGACACACACACCACACACACACACAACGGACGGAACACACACACACACACCAAACACACGGACCACACACCACCCACACACAGACCATTTGCTAAAAACCACTTTTTATGACTCGGGGACCTCACAAACGGATAGTTTTCGGGTAAAACTCGATATCGAAAATTTGACACATTACAATACTAGGAGTAAGACAAAAAAATATTTCTTAAGGATATCTACCAAAAATATTCGAGACTAGTAGGCGTCATGGCTTCCATACGCGTCATGGCTTTTCTTCATTGCCACAATGATGCGTTGTGGTCGTATAGTATGATAGCCACGACACGAATTTCGCTATGTGGTCTTTCTGTGATTGCCACAACGCGTCGTGAGCGTTTTCAAAAGAGCCATAACACAAATTTCGCGATATAGATGTTTTACACTGACCACAACGCGTTGTGAGCTGTTTTTTTCGCTCAATGAGCATTTTCGGTCTTTGAGCGTAACATATTCATATAGGTAAAGCTAGGAGAGATGACGGGGGTAGGAGAGGAGACGCAGTCTTTGTTTCTCTTGTTTGCCACCACGTGACGCCATGGAAGTTATTCCAGGAGTAGGGAAATCAGAACTGAACGTATTGCAAAATTCTTCAGTTATTTTGTGTGTTCTTCTGTGTTCTACGAACACTTATACGCATCAGCTATATCTGGTGAATACCTGAATTTTCATAATGCTTAGTACATTTTTTTTCTTTTATATATATATATACTAATTGCAATTGAAATGAAAGATTTCCTGCTGTCGTTAAAGTTGGACTCATAGACATAGTGTTTACCAAGTTTCATGTCGATCAACCATGTTACCTTCACAGAGGAGGAGTCTCTTACCTATGGTGCGTCATCTATCCTACCATAGTTAGGAGAGAGACGGCCAAATGTAGTGTATTTGTATTTTGTTTCTGGAATAAATGAGAATGTCTTTATTTTGTAGATAATAGTAGTTGACATATGTTTTATAAGCATTACCTCTTTAATATATCACCTATATTTTAATACAGGGCATAACTTTGAAATGTGCATCATCTCTCCTAGCTTTACCCTAACATATATTCAAAACAAGTATTTCCGGTGAAAATTTGATATAACAAAATTTTACACGATTATAAAAAAAAAAAAAAACTAGTGTGAACAAAACTACAAAAAAAAATTGACAATTTTTTGAAAAATTTTAAACTTTACTAATTTGTCCTCTAACATAAAAAAAAGTAAAATTCATTAAAATTACAATAAAATGCTGTGTCGCAGGTAGTTCCTTAAATGAAGTATCAAGTTTCAAGTTTCACTGAGCTAGAAGAGAGCATTGATTCCAAATTCTAATAACTACTTTTCAATAAGCAACATGCAATCAAAATATGAAAACCGACCAATTAAAACTCTCAATTTTGAAAATTCTATGCGATCTTAATAATTCCTCTCATACACCAAGTAAGGAATACGAAAAAAAAAAATGGCTGAACTTATAATGTTAACAAAAACAAAATACAAATTAATGTACTGTCAAATAGAATAAATCAAAGATGGCCACACATAGAAATAAAATGGTTGCTTTGACAACGGGAAACAATGGAAGATGTTTGAATTGTAAGTGGAAGGGGTTTGACCAACACAAGAAAGAAATAAAAACGTCGTGCGCGTTTGGATGACCTAAAAAAAAAAAAAAAATAATAATAATAAAAAAAAAAAAGCGATGATGGCAATCAGTTAGAATCAAAATTAAAGATATATATATATATATATATATTATATATTCAGAGCCAAGGTGAACAATACTTGAACAAATTATTTTATAAGTGGAAGATTTTATTTCATTGTTTGAATAATAATGAATTAATTCTTGCTATTAAAACATCATACAGACTGTTAGGATAATTTCATTAATATTAAATTTAAATGATACTAAAGTGCACACACCTTGTACGAAGTTTTTAAAATCTGTATTTGAAATACTCACATAACTTTCTCTTACTCCAGTTTTCAAAATTGTAAATTGATAAACTTTATAGTTTAGTATAATCAAATTTAATTAAATTCTTCCGGCGGAGTTCGTCGAAAAAATGGGGGAAAAAAAAAAAAACTGTTCAGTAAAAGCGCACTTCCGCTTTATTAATTTTCTTGAAACTTCGAATTTTTGGCCAACTATTTATTTCTAATTAATTTTGTTCTATTTATTCAACTATGATAGACACTATAGAGAAAAACATAACCCCACCCCACCACCAACAGACCCCCCCTTAAATGGGGTTACTAGGAAAATGTTTCAAATTAAAGTTCTAGCTCTTTATAATGTGCAATTCACATACTTAGTTTAAAGAAAATCGTAGGAGCCATTTCCGAGAAAAGATTAGAAAACTGAAAAATACATTTCGATCTGAAAAAAGCACTTCCGGTTATCTGATTTTCTTCAAACACTCGGAATTTTAACAACACATTTAATTCTAATTAATATTATTTAGATGATAGAATTGTGTAATAAATAAACTGAAATAGCTGTATAGAGGACAACCAAATCCTATCCCTTCTCCCAAAAGTTTCCTTACAATGCATTTACCCGGAGAAATGTTTCAAATAAAAGTTGTAGTTTTTAGTATATGTAGTTGATATACCAAGTTTAAAGAAAATCATTGGAGCTATTTTTGAGAAAATCGGAAAAAAAGTAAAAAAAAAAAAAAAACATTCAATAAAGTGGTACTTCCGGTTGAGAAATTTTGACAGATAACGTACTGTCGGATCCCATGGTGATACATAAACGGAACGGAATATCAAGTTTGAATTTTTTTAACGAATTTTTCGTTTTTGAGCTATATATACACAGTCCATTTTCTATAAACCACTTTTCTGGGGGGACTCAGGGGACCTCAAAACGGACCTACTAACCCAAGCAGGTACGGAAGTAAAGACCGCACCAATAACTAGAACTAATCACAAATATTTGAAATTTCACGCTATAAATCAACTTTTGATGGTGGGTGGGGTCGGGGGATGTTTCAAATAAAAATGATAGGTTTATATCTAATAGAATTAGTATTCTAAGTTTAAAAGGAAATCATTGTATCCGTTTCCAAGAAAATTCAGAAACTTATTCGGTAAATTAGCAGCACGGCTTCCGGTTAATTGATAAATTCCTTTAACTTTTAATAATAAATACAAAATGAATCGAATCTTTTTCTTTATCTTTGTATTAAATATTTATAGGAAATATAAAAACAGTTAGTTATTCGATAGTTATCACTTAATGACTTTACCGCAAGTAGGGGGTGGGGAGGGAATATAAAAATCGTATAAACTATGAAAGGGTGAGCAGTGGGATAAATAGTACGGACCCTATAGCTGTGTTAAACGCATGAATACGCTCTACTAGCTGTGAGACAGCCCCTCACAACAGGGATTCCCCTAGTCAGCTGATCTCTCTAACGATCTCTTGAATAGAGTGGCTAACTTTGCTTAATATACCCACCTAACAAATATTTTTATTTATTTTAAATGGTCCAAAAAATTTAAAAAAAAATAGTAATTTTTCTATTATTACTTTTTACTTTCTCTTACTCCTCTAGTAAGAGGAAATATTGTAATAGTGTCAAATTTTCGATATCGAGTTTTCACGGAAATATCCGTTTTGAGGTCCTCTGAGTCCAAAAAAGTGTGTGTATGTGAACAGCATAGCTCAAAAACGAAAACCGTAGAAAGTTGAAACTTGATATTACGTTTAGTTATCATCATAGGATCTGACGGTGCGTTATCTGTCAAAATTCCTCTACCGGAAGTACGACATACTAGTTGATCTTTTTACGTTTTTGCAATTTTCTCAAAAATGGCTTCGACGATTTTCTTGAAACGTCTTGTACGAACTAAACATACAAAGATCTACAATTTTTATTTAAAACATTTCTCTGGGAAAATTCATTTAAGGGCACTTTTTAGGGGAGGGGTGGGGTTATGTTTTTCACTGAAGTGCTATCAGAGTTCATTATACATATATATCATCCAAAATAAAATTAATTAGAAATAAATAAATGGCCAAAAATTCTGAGTTCCAAGAAAATTAGTAAACCGGAAGTGCGCTTTTACTGAACAGTTTTTTTTTGTTTTTTTTTTTCAGTTTTCGGACGAATTTCATTAAATTTGATATATAAGAGAAAGTTGTGTGAGTGTTTCATACCAGATTTTTTTTTTTTTTTAATTACAAAGATGGGAATGACGTGTTAATTGAAATCATAGATATCTTGCAATTATATTGATAATAATTATGTTCATTCATATAATACATCTTCTTTATAGCAAAAACATTTTCCACTTATATAAGTTATTAGTTATTGCACTAATGTTGGGTATTTGTAGATAAAAGATGAGATTATTTTGAAACTAAACAGTCCTTTCGTTATTTTTTATTAATAATCCTAATCAATATTATCTACAAGTAGGGGCGGGTGTTGGTGTAGTGGTTATGAGCATGGACTTGTAACTGGAAGGTCACCAGTTCGAGTCCCGCGTATAACTGTTAAATTTTATATTGATATGAAAAATGTTACACCTACAGTAAAGTAGGTGCTTCCGCCTCCGTCCACGACACCTAATTTGGTAGTTGGACGTTAAGCCCGCCTGATATTAAACTACAAGTATTCCCAGTTATTTCATCCATTGTAGATTTTCATAATGGATCATTTCTGTACTTCACACAGTTTCAACAATGTGATGTTGTGGCTTTATATTTTTTGTAGAGAACTAAAAATTATAAATTTATGGCACCTATAAATAATAAGTTTTGATTTATTATTATACGGGTATTTACAGTCACAAATTCCAAAAAAATGAATATATATAATAAGCGTGTATGTGTGTGAGTGTGTGTACATCGCAAATATAACATAAAAGTCGTACTTCTGGTAAACCGCTTTTTCTTCAAACTCCAAAATTTATTGCAAAACATTAAATTCTTCTTAATATTATATAGACGAATAGAATCGTATAATATAGCTCTCTCTTTATATGATTTTTAATTGATTTACCAAATATACAAAAAGAAAATCGTATCTTCCGGTCGACCAATTTTGACCAAAAAAAAAACTTCCGCGTTCTCTGTTTATAACACATAAACGAAATATCAAACTTACAACTTTCTGCGATTTTTCTGTTTTGAGTTAATGTATGTTGTGACCATATACACAAGCACAGAGAAGAGAATCACACTCTTTCGTACATATGGGGGGGGGGCGGCACCTGAAAACATGTATTTTCGTGAAGACTAGGAATTTCTGAAACATTTGACACGATCGCAATATGTAGTACTTCAAAGTTTCAGCAAGTAAGAGAAAGTAATAAATCTGTGTCCAATATTCACACGAGTTGGCGTACTTTATTGCTGCAAATCACAATATTGTAACACTGACATATTTTTTTTTCAAATTTAAAATTCTACAACTCATTTGCTCTTTTATAATTATAGTGGTTATACTACTGAAGGCAGGTAGTAATTAAAGTGATTACACTGAGACGTGTAGACGAGTAGATAATGGCCTTATTAATAACAGTGAACAAACTAAATAACTTTGTGGATAATACAAAACCGGTCAGGAACAAAAGGAATATGCATGCAGATAAAATAACAGAAACTATATAACAAAATTTGAAATTTAACGTCACACGTTCCTTAGAACTGCCTAAAGTCCATTTTGCTCAAAAAAATCTAGCTATCTATCTAAATGGCGCTACAATCCCGTGCTGGGTTATGGTCTCCTCAATGAGCTTCCGCCATTCAGCTCTATTTTTATGCAGCCGCTTTCCAATTCCTTACTCCCAGCAAGCTTCCAGCAACCGCTGCCACACAATCTGCCCATCTCAACTTTGGTCAACCGGCTCTTCTATTTCGATGGAGTACTTCCTCGGGATTTCAGTCTCTCCCATACTGGCCAAGTGGCCTACCCAGCTCGGTCTTCTTAGCCTGACGATGCGGTTAAAATCTGCTTCGGCGAATAGGTCAGCTCATATAGCTCCCTATTCTTTCTGCTTTTTGCCAGCCTAACTCGTCTTTTACCAGACCGAAGAATTTGTCCAAGAATCTTCCTTTCGAAGACAAGTAAAGAATGGGCGGTTTAGCGTTCTGAAAAAGTTGGGATTTCGTTTGTCTACTAATGAGCTTGCTTCTTAAAAAAATGTTTCAGTAGACCGAAATATAACGTCTATTTGCTGCTGAGAAACCTTCCACCGAATTTCTATAGACGTGTCATTGGATGAGGTCACTAAGATCCTAGGTAAGAAAACTCCGTTACCCTTTCCAATGTACATGAGGCAATAGTGACGGATCGGTTTTGAACATTCACTCCCCTTCCAGTATACATACATTTAGTCATAAATACATATATATTTATATATATGCAATCACCATTTCAATTTCAAGGAATTCGTTAGCGCCGTTTTCGAGCAAACCCCCTACCCCCAAAACCTGAAAAAATATTCTGTAAAGTCGCCCTTCAAACTAATTAATTTTCTTCAAATTTGGTATTCTAGTATCTTTGATTAATATATAGGTATGAAAACCAGATATTGTACTAAAGTGGTAATTAAAAAAAAAACAACCTTAAAAACGTTGCTGCTCTCTCTGAAAACCCCTAGAAAATCAATTCCTCTTAGAAAAATGCTTAAAATAAAAGTGATAGGCATTTATATGTGTAAGTTAGTATATAATATATGAAGTTTATTGGAGAAAAATCCTTGAAGCCATTTTTAAAGAAAATCTGGTATAAAATATTCATACCACTTTCTGCCATAATTACGAATATTGTTGGCCAATGTTCTTCTATAGTTGAATAATCTCAAGAGATAAGCAAATGTCTCCTCCATAAGCCTATAGAAAATCAATTTTCCCGGAAAAGTGCTTCAAATAATTGCTTCAGCATTTTATGACAATTGAAGAGTATAACTTATTGTAGTACGACACTTTTGTGAAAAAGAAAACAAGTTTTTGCGATGGATTTCTCATTTAGAAAGAATGGACGAAGTGAGAGATTGCCTAAGAAAGTTCACGGCGATGAGCAAGATAGCGCTTTGCAGTGTGTAAATAATAACTTACATGATAACCTATCCAGTTTAAGGAATTCGAAGATTGGATTACGAAAATCTCAAAATAAGAGTTAACTGACGTAAACCTGTAGACTAGGCCCTGGATCCTTTAAAGACTGAGCCACAATAATAATAATAATAATAATAATAATAATAATAATAATAATAGCGCCAATTTACAAAAAATAAATTTTTGTTTCAGAAAAAATATTTTAAATAAATAAATAAATAAACTGAAAGAACTTTATTTTCTTTATTTTCATAAAAAAAAAAAAAAAATCCAATGTTACATTTCTTGTTAACGGATTCTGACTGAAAACTTCCGGAGTTGATCCTCTAATCTAAACGTAATAAATATCAAGTAAGTACGTTCTTTTTAACTATTTTCCGTTTTTTAAGATATATATGTTCATGTATACATACAAACAAATATATATATATTTAAATGGTTAAAAGAATTTGTTTTCGCCTTTTGAAAGACAGAAAAAAATCAATTTCCTAAATTTGATATTATCACAATTATTCTTCTTCTGACAGGGCAAAAAAAAGTAAAAAATGACGTGTGTATGTTAATATTTTACTCAGAATTTAAAAAAAAAAGAAAAAAAAAAAGAGAATGCAAATACAATATTTAATTAACCATAAAGAGGAAATTAAAGTAAACATAATTTACAATTACGTCAATAATAGTAATAAGGAATAGTTGGGGGTAGGGGTGCTGATGAGAATTCTATTTAACGTAATTATTGAAAACAATATAATGAAAAAGTCTATATAATATTATAATGTTTTGATTTATTAGATAATAATAATAATAATAATAATAATAATAATAATAATAATGATAATAAAATTGTATACTGAGATCAGAAAACTAATAATTTTATTAAATAAAAATAAAGCACTATTAACAGTGAACAGATATAACGTGTAAACACAGAAGTGGAGAAAGAGAGAGTCCAGAACGACCAACGGACAAACGTACAAACAACAACAACAACAACAACAACAACAACAACAACAACAACAACAAACAAGGTAGTCCAGCATCAAGAAGAATTGTACAAAGAACGCGCACGCGCGCACGGGTTAGCTATAGTTAAAAGTATTACGAGAAGAAACGTATACCTGAAATGTGTTTCTATGTATTAGTGTCCCATAGTGATGTTTGTATGTGTTAGTGTTGTTGTATGGGGAAAAGAGAGGGGAAGTTAGAGACAGAGTAGTGAATACTGGGAGGGGGCTATGCCCTCGTATGACCTTGCGCCTCACACACAAACCAGCTATATAACACATTACTATTACTAATACACTCTCACTTTGTACGTATTATATTAATGAGTATATTATATTATATATATGTATAATAATAAATTCTTCAATATGGCTTACTTTCACAAATAATTTTTTTTTTTTTTTGCTTTATATTTTAATTATATTAATTTTATTTTAAAAAAATGGAGCAATTTTTCCGAATAATGTGTCATACGTAAAAACATTTTGGACAAAAAAATATAAATTTTTCTTATTTAAAAAATCAACATTATTTTCCTTGTAATTAAAGCAATAGTGTGATAGTTTCAATAAGGTTAGTTACCTTATTTCTATTGGCTAATCTTTACAGGTACTAAAAAATAATCGTCAGTTATTTCAACTTGTAATTTTTTTAACGAATTCTTTAAAATCATTCTCAGCAATACACAGTTCAGGTTAATCAATTTTTTCAGGTTGAAATATTTATGTATCTATCGTATAAAATAAAACATGTATTCAAAAATATCAAAAATTTAAAGTTTGGATTTACAACAAACAATAATAGATTCCATTATCACACACAAAAACCCATTAAAAAAAACAAAACTTGAGTTCCATACGATCTCTACAAAATAGAAGGAAAGAACTGCGAAAGGAAGTTACATAGGATAAACCAATAGGACGCGACATTGTCGGTGTTTTTAGTGGAGAATATCGCAAAAAAAAAAAAACTGTTCAGTGAAAACGCACTTCCGGTTTACTAATTTTCTTGAAACTCAGAATTTTGGCAATCTAATTATTTCTAATTAATTTTGTATAGATGGAAGAATTTTTATAATCAAGTTAGAGGAAAACATATCCCCTCCCCCCCAAAAAAAGACCCCTAAATGAGTTTACCCCGAGAAATGTATCCAAAAATAAAGTTGTAGCTCTTTATATGTGTAGTTCATATTCCAAGTTTAATGAAAATCGTTGGAGCCGCCGTTTTAGAAAAATAGCAAAACATTAAAGAATACTATTCAGTAAAAACGAACTTCCGATCATCTCGATTTTATTGAAACTCGGAATTTTTAACAACATATTTAATTCTAATTATTATTATTTATTTAGATGATAAGAATTGTGTAATAATCTGAAATAACACTTTAAAAGAAAAAAAAAAACCTAACCCTCCTGCTAAAGTGCTCTTAAATGCATTTTCTTTCCCAGAGAAATATTTTATGTAGAAGATGTAGATCTTAGTATGTGTAGATGATATAGCAAATTTGAAAAAAAAAAAAAATCGTTGGGACCATTTTTGAGAAAATTGCAAAAAAAGTGGAAAAAAAAAAAAAACAACCATAAACCTACTGTCGAACCCCATAGTGATACCTAAACGGAATATCAAGTTTGAACTTTCTAAGATTTTTCGTTTTTGGGCTATGCTGTTTACATAAGTCATGCTGCACTTTTTTTTTTAAATGTTTTCCTTTTTTTCTAAAAACTACTTTGTTTGGACTCAGTGGACCTCAAAACGGATATTTCCAGTGAAAACTTGATATTGAAAATTTGACACGATTACAATACTTCCTCTTTACTATAAGAAGTAAGAGAAAGTAAAAAAAAATAAGTAAATTATTTCAAAATTATAAAAGTTTCTAGATATAAGTGAAGTTAATATTGTGATCTGATTTCAAGAAGTAAACAATTGAAACTAACTAAAACTATATTCCAAAAGTCTACAAATTAAATAAACAAAACTATTTTTGGATTCTTAGAAATGATCAATATATTTCATTCTGTTTTCAATATTTCTTAATATTTATTAAAAAAAAATATATATATATAAAAATAAAATAATAAATTGTATATAACAAAAAACTAATATTTTATAATTTAATCTTATTATTAATAACTATGAAAGAAAAGCAAACTCTAGATTTTGCACATTAATGAAATTATAGAAGGGAAAAACATGGTCCCTTTCTACGTTTTAAGTGAATGTAAACAAGGAACATTTTATGGTATAATAAAGAAGAAAGTGTCTTTTAATACATAAAATAAAACATAATACAATCTTATTAGAGTAATATGAAATTAGAAAGTTAAATATTATAAAGCACTAATGTTGGACACATTATGTTTTGTAATTATATAGATATTATAATGCATAATTCAATTACCTAACTGGTTAAAATTAAATCAATTACTATTGTATTCGATCTTCATAATAAATATAGTTTAGAATTCAAGTTTTCATTTCCTCCTATCTGTTATTTCAATTCATTCGCATTAAACTAAACTTACGTAGAAACATGGAGTTCTGTAACCTTTCTGAATATAACCTTCTCCTTTTAACTTGGAAACATCCTGCAATATTTAATCGCCTATGTGAATTTTTCACTATCTTTTTAATCTTTATTTATTTATTTATTTCTTTCTTTCTTTATTTATTTATTTATTTATTTATTTATTAATTTAATAATTATTTTTTCCCTTTTAGTTTCTTTTACTACTGTAAATGTATTATGTATTTCAGTTATTAATTGCCTCTGATTTAACTCATTGCAAACATTCTATGCCCAAAAAACTTTGCTTTCTTCTATGCAATCCCCGACCATTTACATGATTTTCACTTGGAATATTCTAGGGCCCCAAGTAGGCCATATGGTCCCCGTCGAAACCATTGCTCTCTCTCTGTACATATCAATGAAGGCTTTCATAATTATTTGGCATATTTGGGGGGGGGGGGGTATTCATTTTAGGTGCGTTCTGTGCAAGGGATGATTGACATTAAACTAGCCAGAAAAGTGTCATTTAAAGTATGTTGCGGAAATTTCAAATTTGAAGAAATGCAACTTCACTGAAAAGGTTTTTCTCAATTTGCTGGGATTTTCTTGGTAACAAAACATAACAGATTTAATATATATACTAACTACAGTTATCTATCTATTATATACCTATCACTTTCACTTTCTCTTCTATTGTGCCAAATCAAATTTTGCGAGTTTTCACCCGGAAATACCTATTTTGAGGTGGTCAAAATATGAAAAAAATATATATTTTTAGCGAATGGTTTGTATGTGTGTTTGTAATAGAATATTAAAAAAAAAAAAAGAAAAGTTGCAGGAAGCTCAAACTTCCTTTATTCCATTTAGGCGTTACCAATCTTAACCAGACACGAAGAATTCGGACAAAAGTGTGACTTTACGAATTATGAATGAAAAACGAAGACAGTTAGATATATATAGAATTTCAAGTTAATAAAGGGATTAACTTGAATTATATAAAAAATTAAATTAAATGTTAAAAGAAATATATTAATTAATTACTTTAAATTCATTTTTAAAATTAGTTAACCACTGATATTACCAGAATAATATTGTAGATTATTTCACTTTAATAGAATTTACTTTTAAAACAAGTCATAATTATTTTTCGGCAAATATACCGCCATCTTTTTAGAAGTAATTAATGCTATAATTTTTACTTTCTGTTACAATCTAGTAAGAGGAAGTATTGTAAGCGTGTCAAATTTTCGATATCCAGTATTCACCGGAAATATCCGTTTTGAGGTCCCCTGAGTCCAAAAAAGTGGATTTTAGCTGTGTGTGTGTGTGTGAGTAGCATAGCTCAAAAACGAAAAACCATAGAAAGTTGAAACTTGATATTCCGTTTAGGTATCACCATGTGATCTGACAGTATTCCTCAACCGGAACTACCACTTTACTAGTTAGTTTTTTTTTGCTTTTTTGCAATTGTTCCGACGATTTTCTTCAAACTAGGTATATCAACTACAAATACAAAGAGTTACAATTTTTATTTGAAACATTTCTCCGGGTAAATGTATTTAAAGGCACTTTTGGGAGAGAGGGTGGGGTTAGGTTTTCATCTAACCAGCTATTTCAGTTTATTATAGAATTCTGTCATCTAAATAATATTAATTAGAATTAAATGTGTTGTTGAAATTCCGAGTTTGTAAAAAAAAACGGATGACCAGATGTGCGTTTTTACTGAAATGTATTTTTCAGTTTTCTAGTATATTCTCGAAAATGACTCCAAAGATTTTATTTAAATTTGGAATATGAATTACACATATAAAGAGCTATAACTTTTATTTGAAACATTACTCCTGGTGAAGTCATTTTAGGGGGCTTTTGGTGGAGCGGATGGGGTGATGTTTGTCTCTAAAGAGCTACCATAGTTGATTATATATTTCTATATTGTACCAAAATTAATTAGAAATAAATAAATGGCCAAAAATTCCGAGTTTTCAAGAAAATTAGTAAACCGGAAGTGCACTTTTACTGAACATTGTTTTCAGTTTTCGACGAAATCCAATGAATTTCATCAAATTTGGTACACAAAATTTGTCAATTATAATTTTTGAGAACTGGAGTAAGAGAAAGTTGTGTGAATGTTTCACACCAGATTTTTCTATGTTTTGTTTTAGTGTCAACTGATAATCGAATACTAATCTAATTTAGTACGAGTGCTCCTTATTGGATGGAAATCCAAGATTTCATCACAAGTTTATGAAAAATAAGATGATAGATCAGATTTTGCCAAATAAAGCTAATCGAACACCTCAAATCTTTCCATGAAACCTAGACTTTAAAATAAATAGGCAAAATATGTAGAAACCTTAGAATGAAGACTTTTATTTCCAATAACCTAATAAATATTACAAAAGATTTTATTCCAATAAAGATATGTAAGAAATAATGTCTGACATCAACAAAATATTTCATAATTAAGATACTATCTTATATTAGATTTAATTATAATAGAATGATAGGCTGAAATAATTATTAAAAACTTGATAGAAAAATGATTAAAGAAGAAGTGAGGATGTAAAGAATTATACTTAAAAAAAAATAAAACTTTCTATTGTTTCATAACAATTGTAAAAATGAGAGAGACCGGTGGGGAAGGGGCACTTCTCTTTGTTTGTAATATTGAAAAGAATTTGTCACGATTCAATATTAAACAAAAACAAAAATAAAAAGGAAACATTTTTTAAATTGAAAAAGTAAACACCGGAAAAAGTGGATTATAAATTAACGGAGTTAACGGTAAAATTCTTAGAAATCAATCAATCAAATAATAATGATAATAATAATAATAATAATAATAATAATAATAATAATGTGTCTGATTACTTAGAATTTTCATGTCAGTTTGTGTATTAAGAGGCCATTATTGGTGGGGGGTGGGAAGCTTAAATAGGTGTCCACAATGCTGGGAATATCTGAGATAATACAATCATTACATGTACTTAGTGACAAAACTTTAGAAAGTGTGTGTGTGTGTGTGTGTGTGTGTGTGTGTGTGTGTGTGTGTTTGTGTGTCTATGTGTGGACAAAATATTTCAGAAACGAAACATCGGTGACTCAAACTTGTTAACTCGATTAGATATATCCACTGCACTTGACAAAGTTTAAGTCAAATCGATAAATCGGAAGTACGCTCAAGTGAATTTTTTTTTTTTTGTTAATTTATTTGAATAATTTGTTTCAGGCAACGTGAAGATCGATGCGTTTATGATATTTGGTGGGGGCAATAGCTTTGAGCTTTCTAAAATACCTTTTAGATATAAATACTACACAGATTAGATTAACAAAGTGGTGGCATGTGCCTCATTCCACCGTACTAGGAGGTCTATTTTTGGTTCTTCAGTAGTAATACAACGTCTTCTAGCTTTGTCCTTTTAAGTCGGCTTAGCAAAGCTAAAAGCGGCTCCGTCATTAAGCTCATGGCTTCGGGATTACTAACTCCCAACTGAAAAAGCCAACTCATCAGGCCAACGCACACACAAAGAATGTATACTGGGGTTCCTTTCTCAGGTTTACACAGAATCGGCACATCGCGTCCTCCTCTGTTAAGAAGTAAGCTGGTGCTCCATTCATTCTTTGATGGAAGTTTGAATCAGGCTTCTGGACAAACCATAGATGGTTTCGGGACCTGAGAAAATGTCCTTCTAGCCCTTTCTCGCCAGCACATCCGCCTTTTCATTGACCAGAAAACCGGGCATGCTCCGGCAGCCCTAAGTAAATATCAGTTTATATCGAACACCCATCAGTCTATTAGTGTGACGAAAGTGCCTTCAAAAGCTGTTCTCTATCGGAATATGTGTGTGGCCACTCTCCTCCACACAAATCCTTATCTTAAAAATCTCCTCAGCACAAAACTGTAGCGCCACCATGGCGTATTTTCCTAAGATGACCTTAATTTTGACTTTAGGCCTACCCCCTAAACTAAAGTAACCGAGAAGAGGAGTGCCACTATCCCATAATGGGGAAATTGCTAACGAAATTAAATCTGGAATTCATCCTATGCAGTTGACATACTAAGTAAATAAAACCCTATGGCGCAACAGCCCATGAAGGCGATGTGAATAGGCAGGCGTGTGGTAAGCACACCGCAGTTCCTACGCTGTTTAATTCCGGCCTTCGCTACCTAGGGCACTATTAACTGTAGCTTCCCACTTTTTATCACGATGCTTTGGTCAACACCGACTTTGCCCTCGCGGGGAATCGAATTCTGAATTCTCGCACGAAAGGCGAGTGTGCTAGCCACTAGACCAATGCGTGAAGACTACCAAGTAAATGGTTGTCCTTAATGTCCTCTATCTTGCCTCTGATAGGCAAGTATTTGTCTAGAAATGATAGTGGCAGCCCCACTGATAGGAGCCTCTGAGTACTACACCTGTTAACTACTATCTAGATAATTTTAGGGTGCATTAAAAGCATTGCTAGAATTCCAAGTTTTAAAGAAAACTGGTTAAACCGGAAGTGCGAATTCATTTCCGGTAGAGTTTTTTTTAATTTTCTTGAAAACCGTTCGAAACGGTTTTCTTTAAACTTACTTGAAATGCTGAACTGGGTAGACCTATCACATGATATTTTTTTTCTAAGAAAAATAAAGAAATAGGCGAATTCTAGGAGTGGTGGGCACAACAAGTATAAGTGGACTAGATGAATAGTGCTGGCATGCGGTTTGTTATGTAAACCATATTCACTACCTAATCCAAAAAAAACACTAACGTATTAAATGTATGGCTCACCATACCTATCTACGTATATAGGCAAGGGTAACTATTGTATAATTCTTGGTTAATTAAACTTGTGATTACGCAGTGAGAGTAAATTGTGCGAGTGTTTCACACTTTTTTTTTATTTTTTTATTTTTTTAAATAGAATTATTGGCTTATCATGGATGGCTATGGTTAAAAACAAAGACTAAAGACTAAAAACAAACTAAATGCTTAGGAAATGTGGCTTATAAAGTCCACAGGCAGTAAACAGTATATTTGCCGTAATGCAAATAGAAAAAGGAAGTTTTGTGTAGCGTGCCAGCATTCCAGTAAGCGTTGGTTACATTAAATAAAATTATAAAATTGAATATAACAGGAAAACAACATTAATAAAAAAAAAAAAAAAAATATGGATTTAAAACTATATATATATATATATAAAAGCTACAAAACTTAGCGCAGATTGTTGTTAGTAACGGATTCTTTCCAGTGTGTACAGTCAGTGTTGAAAACAAATCACGATAATGTTATATAGAGGGAGGAGGAGAAGGGGGAGAAGAGGAGGACAACGACGAATGAAAGCTATATTAGTGGTTATAACGAAGAATGTAAGAAGGAGAGAGGGACAGGTTCTTTAATCCTACTAGGTTAAGTAACCTTACTACCTTTTTCAAATAATAATCTTGTTCTGTATTTCAGTATCTAAAAATAATTAAATTAATAATAAATTAAACAAAAGTTTTAAATCAACTTATAAATGAAATAAAAACTTAAATTAATGTTGTTAAAAATCAGTGTTTAAAACAAAAAACAAAAGAACAAAACAATTCGTAGTAAAGTAAACAAGTAAACTTGGAACGCTATTATACGACATACTATTTAAATTAACAAAACAAAAATTCCCTTTAAATAATGAAAAGTTATGATTGCAATTTATTTTTTTGTTTAAATATTTTAAGAAAAAAAAAAACAACTATAGATTTACAAAGTTATGTATATATACGGTGAACATAACCTTTCTATAAAAAAAAAAAAAAGTAGTGCCGTGACCCAGATTAGTGTCAGTGAACGCAAAACTGTCTCTTCAATTTTCTGTTAATACTATTTATTATATAGAACACGAAATTCTTAAAAAAAATAAAACATACAAAAATACAATAAAAATAATTAAAATAGGCAAATAAGCAAATTTGGATTAATTTTATTTTATAATTTCCTTGTGTAGGTATCAAATATTTTCGAAATTAGTTCAACATTTTTTTTTGCAAATTGAATTAAATTAAAAAATTCAATGGTTAGGTATTTTTTTTTTTTCATAATGATGAATAAGATATTTAAAAAAAAATTTTTTGTCACTCAGACTTACTCGTAATCAAATCCTAACTTAAACTTTTTTAATGAACTGAATTTTTTTAACTATCTAAACGTAAAGAGGTTCCTGGAAAAGCATTCTACAAATAATTGGCCTGATACAACTTTTCCCCAGTAACCTTTAAAATGAATTACTCCCACACTAAAACTTAAAATTCACAATGGCTCCCCCCATCCACCCAAGCAAAATGTCCCAAAATTAAATTTACCTTGGAAAACAGTATCAAATCAGAAAAGTATGTATGTAAGTTAATAAGTGAAGTTTAGAGAATGTTTTTTTTTTTTTGGGTTGTTTTTTTTTTTTTACATTTTTTTTAGGACATAAACGTTCAGTAAAATTTACACTTCCGGTTTGATGTGATTTTGATCGATAACCTGGCGTGTCCACCAGATACGATAGTTATATAGCTGAACAAAATACGAAGTTTCTTTCCAACCCTGTTTCCAATATACGCTAAAAATATTTTTTTTTTTCCTCTACTCCAGGAGACCTCACCAAATTATGTATTTCCCCATGTGAAAAAACTCAGTTTGGCCAATTTGACACGATCGCAATATACTAAGAGTAAGAGAAAGTAAAAAAAAAAAAAAAAACTCAATATAGAAAATTTGACGTAACCTAAATACTACACTAAGAGAATTTCTCTTAACTACTTCTCTTAACTGTTAAGAGAAAGTAAAATGATATTTAGAAAAATATTTTCTGATAATTTTTATTACAATAATTTCTTCCATAATATCATAATTTAAAAGTTTTACAAATAACTTAATCTGGTAATTAAAAATATAAAAATGAACTAAAAAAAAAAAAAAACAACCATTAAACTTGACCTAAATTATATTTAAATATATTTGAAATATGATATTTTCCTAAATTATTTTAATTTAAAATTAGATATTGTAACGTAAGATAAGAAATTTTTGAATTATATTACAATTTTCTTAAAAATATGTTTTGTAGTATAAAATACAAAATAATGTTACAATAAATGGATTATTTTTGTATTTTTTTTTTTTTTTTGTTTTTGTTGTAATAAAAACATGTCGAAGGTGGGAGTTGTTGTTTAAAGATCTGTATGTGTATAAACTATATATACATGGAAGGGAACAAGATGGCCGATTGCCTTTAGCAAGGTGTATCACAAGCAGGGGTTTTAGAAGCGACAAGTTAGAAATAAGGAGGATAGAAGAGAAGGCACACACACATATATATATATATATATAAGAAAGAAGAAAAGAAGGGCATTGCACTCAAACTGGGGACTTACTATACACTCTCAACAACGCTCACCTACCAATACGTAGTGAAGTCAGCGGGCGAATGAGTGTGAGTGAGATAGAGTGAGAGAGAGAGGGGCCCAGATTGAAAGAGTAAGAGAAGGACCACGGTGGCAGCCAGCGTTCCACTGTTAAAAGTGAAAACTACGCGCGCCATTGTCTGTTGTTACTTGACGATAATACTTTGTATCCTCCACTTATTGTATATATACACGGCCACAATTAATATTCCCCCTTCCCAATTTTTATCTTTTACACCTTTTATTAATATTTTTTAAATATTTCTAATCTCAAATTTTAAAAAATATCTTTAGCTACTTTATTGTTTTTTTTTTTTTTATATAAAATTATAACTTAGTATGTTTTTATTTTTTTTATTATTTTACTTTCTCTTACGGCTGAAAAAAAAAAAAAAAAAATTAGCTTCCACCGGAAATACATTATTTTACGTCATCCGGAGTTCACTTTAATTTTAAACATTTTTCTGGGAAATATAATTTTTAGCGGGTCTTGTGAGTTTAGGTTTCAAATATTATTTTGCGGTCTTTTACAACTACAATGTTATAAATCACTTCAAGAACTACACCTACATTGCCATGGGTTGCTAAACACGACATGTACAAATTCTCTTTGACAATTTTATAATTGTACGTCATTGCGATAAGAGAAAGAGAAGTGTGAATGTTTACACCACTTTTAGATTTTTATTTTATTTTTTTTATTTTTACTTTTTCCTCAAACTTGAGATTTTCCATTTTGGTACTACTGGCATCAGATACGAAAATTTTGTTGGGGCATAATCCATCAACCAGCACAAGTGCGAATTTACTGATTTTTTTTTTTTCCCCCCAGTTTTCGTGATTTTCTTGAAAACGGTTCTGGGGGTGGGGGGTTCTGGAGGGAGGGGTAATAGTAGCGTTATGCTTTCTTTTAAAGTAATTGCATTAGTATAATATATAGTTTTATCATGTATATAATAAAAACACATTAGAAAGTATT
>JAAEAF010009902.1:0-22166 GCA_011037195.1 Triatoma infestans
TAAACATATATACTTACAAGCTCTTTTACTAAACCGCTCACGCCACAAACTACAACACAACAACACAACATCACCAAAAACATATCAAGAGCAGGCTATCACGGAAAATGTCTCTGCTGCTTTCCAGCTCTGCAGAACCAATCACAATATCCTCCTGAATGCTTCAGAAGTTTTGGGGTTCACCAAATTTAATTGAAAGGAGGCTGTTCACTTTTTATAAATTTTTACTCCAGCTCCCTCCAAATATCCTGAATGTTTTTGTGAGCCTTGAAGCTGATGAGGGTTCAAATGCTCAATTATAGACTGCCAAAGTAGTACTTTAAAGGCTTACTTTATTAATAATTGGCTGTACCCTTTATCTCCCCGTTTTATTGGGCTTTGCATCTAAGAAACTATTTACCCGAATTGGGTATGTTGAATATTTGGCAGATTACTGTAATGGAATCAGATATTAGATGTAATGGAATCGTTTGATGTGTGATTCCTGGAGTAGCAGATGTCTTGAAGAGGGCGGAAGTTAGTTTGAGAAATTTGGAAGTTAGTGCTCGAATTATTAAACGTTTTTTATATAAAAATAAACTGTATTTTAACAATAATTTAAACGTTAGAAATGGTAACTAATAATTATAAAATACTTAGGAATAAATATAAGTTAAATAATTAATAAATTAGAAGGACTAAAATAACTAACTAAGATGCACTACTAAGAATGAGTTTGAATATAACTGTGAATTGCCGCTCGGGTATATAGACGTGCTCGATTGGTTGTAGCTGATATAATAATTATGTCGTATATGGTAGAGTTTATATATATATTGTTGTTCACACTCACACCAAGGCATCTGTCTTAGTGTGGGGCCTTGTGCGACCTTCGTAGTTTGAAGACCTTATTCAGGTCAGTTCAGTAGCCAACCTTATAGCGGTGCTTGCTTATTGATTAAGTATTGATGAAAGGAGCTTTGTTGTTTATTGACCGCGTCTGTTGGCGGCCAATGGTTGCTTTTTATTACTGCCAGCTTTGTTTAGATAGCAGATGGCTGGACCACTAGTTGTAAATCTTTCTTTTGGTGTATTTTGCCGACGTCAATGACTTTGCCGATGCCAATGACTTTGCCATGTCATTACATTACGTTGAAAGAAACAAGAATTTTAATCTAGGTGAAATAAAATAATAAAAAATTGCTATCTAGAGATGTTAATTCTGTCTTTAATTCTTCGTTTAATCTGTTCTACCGAATCTACTTGCCCTTGAAGAAGTGCGGACTGGCTGGGTACGAAAACCCCGCGTATTCTTTTAAAAGGAATGAGACATACATTCTGCTCTAGATAGATCTTGCGCATTATGTGGCAATTGTTTGGACAGTATTCCGCATTATTATTTTTTTTTTTTTTGAGGGTTCCACATATACGTTTATAGATACATGAGTGACGACACTGTATTATGTTATTCTAAACAGATGGTACAACTATTATTATTAGATACAAAATCTAAGGTCGATAATTTTTTTTATTATTTTGTAAGTGAATGTCTTAAGTTGGTTTTTTTTTTTTTTTTTGCTAATAGAGTATTAATACTTAATAAATTAAATAGATTATTTGTATTTTATTAGTAATTTTGTTAGTCTACAAGTTCTGTGGGATATATATAATTATTTCTTCTTTTATGTTATATAATAATCTTTCATTTTTTTTTTCTGTCTTGAGAATAACTTAATGTTCTCAGTTTGGAAATTAAGAATCATTTTCATTTGGTTATATTCTGTGAATTAATAGGATTAAAATTTTACCAGGTATTGATCAACTTTCTGGATTTCGACCCTAATAATTAGCGGTCTTTATCACTAGCTAATAATTGTATTTTAAAATTATTTTCGCTTGTCCTTTTAGATAGACTTGTTGAATGGGTAATATCAGCTGATATTCTTCCCGAGTCACAATCCGGATTCCGCTCTGGCCGTGGTTGCTTAGATAATCTATTTATTTTGAATAGTCTTTTTCAATTTAGATTAATGCAATGTTTATAGATTTTAGTGTAGAGTATTTGGCAGCATTGAATATTATGGTCTAAGGTATATTGGCTGTCAGTGTAAGCGCAAAAAATCATAAAAATACTTATTAATTTGAATGAAATAGCTGCAATGTGCGTTAAAAGTTTTGGATTATCAACTCAGATAATATCACGCAAGGAGTCCTTCAAGGTGAAAGCTTTTCAGCTTTTTTTTTAATCAGTCTTTTTTTTATGTGATATAGAATCTTTTGGGGGGGGGGAGTAAAGGGTGCATAAGGAATCTCTGTGACGATTTTTGCAACATACTGGCTTAGATTTACGCCAATGATTTAATCATATTCGGTGATTGTTACATAGACGTTGTAAATGAACTGAAATTGCAGTCACTCTACTGTATTACAAATCAATTAAGTGTAAATATTTCTAAAAACAAAAACTGTGAAAATTTTATTTGAAAGTTGTGAACTTTTATTTTGAAAGTTCAAAAGTGGAATTTGTTGCTATTTAGTTTATCTAGGTATTATCTTCCACTGCCCATACATAGAGCTCTAAAGTGCCACTTCAATGTTTTACACAACTCTATCATCTAAATAATATTTCTGTTTTTTTTTGTTTATTTAGAATTTACAATCTGTATTACATATATACAATAAGCAAATAGGAAGTTGAATAATGAAACTGTAGGCTGTGAGAAGGTAGGAGGAGAGAAACTATCCAGCGGTAGCACTCTCTACGGGATACCAGTAGCACTGATCAATCCCGAAGGAAATCTCGGGGCCACTGGCGATTCAAACGGCGAGGCGGATTGTGAGGGATGGTAGTGGAGGCTAGAGATTGTACAAAAGGATTAGAGCAAAAGGAGAGAGTAGTATGCAGTTCATGATATTTTGTCTTGGCAAGTTGTTGTACGAAAGGAACGTTGAGGTCATTATGGAGCGTAAGGTTTGAGACGTAGAAAGGAGCATCAACTATCTGTCGAAGTAGCTTAGATTGGAATGTCTGAATGGTACGTAAGTTTGTAGGTTTAGCTGAACCCCACAATTCAAGTCCGTAAGTCCAAATTGGTTTGATTACAGAAATATATATCAGTCTTTTGAGTTCTGTAGGTAATTTGGATCGTCTTCCGATAAGTCTGTAAAGAAGTTTGGCCCTTTTAGTCAGTGCTTGTCTTTTAAGTCTTGTGTGCGGGTTCCACGTGAGTCTTTTGTCAATGAAGAGCCAAAGGTAGCGCACCAGATCTGTTACAGGGAGATGATTGTGATTGAAGAAGACTGGAGGACAGGAGCTCCGCCGGAGAGTAAATGTGGCATGTTGGCATTTTTGTCTAAATAATAATTAATTAAGATTAAATATGTTGCCAAAATTTCCGAGTTTGTAGAAAATCGGGTGACAGGAAGAGCGTTTTTACGGTAGTTATTTAAGTTATATACGATTTTATCCATTAAAGCAACGACGGATTTCACTAACTATGAATACAGAGAGGCCTATCATCACTTTTGTTGGGATATTTTTCCGAGTTAGTTCATTTTAAGAAGTTTTAGGGGAGGGGAGTGAATGATTTACGCAAAAATGTCATTTTATTAAGTCTTCAATTGATTAAAATTTAAGCCAAAATGTAGGAAAAAATTATATGTTTGAAGGAAATTTGTCTGTAAATCTGTGTAAACTGCAGTATGAGACAGTCATGTGAGTGTTTCTAATCAGATTTATATATACATATTTTCTTTAATAACATTTATACAATACATAAAATAGTCATTTAATTATCATGTATAGTTGAAATATATAAACATCATATAATTAATAATTTGTAATAAATTATTTAAATATATTTATTTCATATATCGTGAAGAAGTAACACACATTATAGGTACATACATTAATCTTCTTGCCATATACCGTTACACATCGTATCTTGCATTATATATATGACATTCTGATAAAATTTATATGGATAAAATATTTATAAATATATATATGTATGCAATAAAATACATGAGCCATCATTAAAGTATATATATCCAATTTCAGGTCACAATATTCAGGAGCCATAAATTTTTGTAATATTAATATTTGGAAAACTATAAATATAATGTAAAATAAAACTTTGAATACTCTATGGAAAATACTCACATACGACGACTTTCTTTTATTGCAGTTTACTTAGTTTTATAAATGACAAATTTTTTTTCAAATTTACAATTATTGATTTAATGTTTAGTTATCTTCAATTTTATAATCAATGGATAAATCAAAACTTAATAAAATGAGGAAGCTTAATCTCTTCTCCCACCCCTAAAACTTCTTTAAATGAACTTCCTCAGAAAATGTTTTAGATTTCTGTATAACAAATATAACAAAATTAATAAATTTGTATCAGAGACATTTTCTGTGGTAGCCCCTGCTTCATTTTGTGGTCATCGACCGGTTTCGCCGGTCGTTCGTCCATCTTCAGGATGCGTTTTTCAGACAGTGTGACAACACAGACTTGCACAGAGCAAATTTAGTTTTCACACTCAATTTGCTCTGGGCAAATCTGTGATGTCACATTGTCTGAAAAACGCATCTTGAAAATGGGCGAATGCCCGAAACCGGTCGATGACCACAAAATGAAGCAGGCTACACGGAAAATGTCTCTGATGTATGTTTTGCCCTTAAAAAAAAAAAAAAAATCATTCGGATAGTTCTCATTAGGCCTAGAAGTTAGTCAATTCACCATCCTTTCCTACAGCTGGATAGGAGCCATAATTGTTTTCATATTATTATGGATCTGAAGACAAGTCGTTTATTATTTCCATTCTTCCTATTCTGTGACTAGGATGTTGCAGTAAACGGATTAGCTTCTAGACTTAGATACCACCCTAATTTAATTGAAAATACCCTGTAATTTTACTTGAAAGTGAATGATTCGAGACCTGTGGTAAAATTTAAAAAATTTCATAATTTAAAATAAAGAAAAAAATGGTTACTTCAATAAACAAAAATAAAAAGGTTTAAAGCACAATGATGGGAATAGCATAAATGTTTAATGAATACAATAGTGTAAAGGCAAAACTCATAAACAAGATATCTCTCAGCTCTCGACTACAAATTCAAATTAAGCTGGAAAAGTCTTATTACTTGACTCTCACTTTACAGATTTCGTCTATTTACAGTTCTCTGTCAACTAAAAGCTAATTTTATGCTTAAAAGTGACTTGTGATGTTGAAGAGTCTTCTAAAAACTGAAGGAGATACTCCATTGTTACCAAATATTGCTTATTATTGGAAACTCTATTTTAATAGGAAAATTCTTGAAAGTAAACAAAATAAAATCATAAATTATAAATGCCTTGAAAGAATATATTATACATTTTTTTTTTAATTAATTCATTCATTTTTTGTCTCACTTATTGCATATTATATTCATACAGTGAGCAAAACAGATGATTATGCAGTTCTTTTTTCCATAGTGTGTACATAACTATAATATAGACATGTAACATGAACGGCTACCTTTCTGTGATGGAAACCGTTAGTTTGCCATTATGGCAAACCTAGGAGGTAGGCGTTGTATGTTAAGGTGCCACGCCCCATCATCCTACAATGAGGTTCTGGTAAACATCAGACGATGTACCACAATCTAAAGTTTGATTCATCCTTTTAGGTTGAAATGGATTATGTAGTTGGAATAGTTAGTAGGTAATATTAAACTACTTGTGGTTGGTTCCGCAGAGCTGGAAAGCATCAGAGATATTTTCCGTGATGGTCTGCTTCTTTTTGTGGTCATCGACCGGTTTCGGGCATTCGCTCATCATCAGGATGTTTTTTGACAAACATCCTGATGATGGGCATACGTCCGAAACCGGTCGATGACCACAAAAAGAACAGGCTATCACGGAAAATATCTCTGATAGTATTAAGTAATGTTAATAAAAATTTAGATTGTAGCGTTTGAAGTCGGTTAGCACTTAATTGTTTAGCAGTAGAGGTTCTATTTCATTATAATGGATGTGTTAGGTGGAGATAATTTGGGTCTGGTTGTTGATAGAAGAAGATTAGGTTAATACTGGTTAACTATATATAATAATAAAGACACACAGTCTGCCTGGTCTTTACAGTAGAGAATAAATAGGTTGATGATATAAGAAGACTGGGTTATCACTGGTTAACTATGTATAATAATAATAATGAGACACAGTCTGCCTGGACTTTACAATAGAGAATGGTTAAGGTAAGAGTGGTATGAGAATGACACGAAGTGACTGGCGAGATGATGAACTATAGTGAACTATATTGAATTGTCTTGAACTATATCGAACTGTCTTGAACTGTGCCGTCGCTGTATTTATACAGTTTCTCCCACTCCAGTCCGAGAGAGTGGTTGGGTTTGTTTTACTCTCTTTGGTTGCTGATCTCTCTTTGGTTGCTGTTACATTCATAGATCCAAATTGGGATTCTAGCAGGAGAGTGCGTAGTTTTTTCTTGTTCGTTTGAATCGGTTTTGAACGTTTATCAAGTAATACTTTTGGTAGTTTGAATTTAGGTTGCAATCAATTAGTTTCAGCCTGTTATGAGGGTTCCATATTAGTCGTTTGTATAGTTACAGGCCGGGATATCGTACTTGGTTCAGAAGAAGAATGAAAATATCATTAAAGTAAGCAGAGGGAAGAGTTTCCAGTTTAAGATAAATTCATTTCATTTACCTTGATGGTCCACTGTCATCAAGGAATTGTAGAGCACGGGCTGAGAGCCTTGACGGGAGTAATTGAGGGAGATAAAATTGCAGGATCACGGGTAATTGTAAATTAATGGTATTTGGATGAGTTGATGGTAGGGGACAGTCCCTAAGATAGAATATAATAAGGGTACGGGAATACTTCTTAGAGAAACTCCTGCGAGAACTTGATATATAAGAGAAGATGAGAAACCTTGGATGCCTAGGAGAAACGGTTGGTAAGATAATATTTAAGGATCAGGTAGAATCACAAGGATCAGAAAGAATGGGTATATATGACCTTATCAAATAAGCCCTTGAAATAATATTTTTTTAAAATTCTATGTTATAAATTGTTAAATATTTTATAAAAGATAGGGTAATTTCATACACCTGTTGGTAAATTGATAGCTTATTTATCATTTTTACTCTATCTTATTTTATTTGCAGTTATTGTCCTAAGAGAAAATATTGCAATCTTTTCAAATTTTCGAAATACAGTTTATACTCTGGAACTACGTTTCTGAGTGCTCTTGAGTATGGAATAAGTTTTTTGCAGTTGAACTCTCTTCCACTTTCTCTGTTTCATTCTGTGTGTGTGTCTTTTTTGTGTGTTGTGTTCTTGAATAAAATTCCCAAAGTTAAAAGTGGACTAGCTACTTCAAGCGTCCCTAAATGTAAGCCTAGCACCATCTAAAAAGTCTTCTTGGCGACTTAAACTTCTCAGACCCATTACGCCAATATTTAAATCCGTTAAAGTTTTTATAAAGTGAGGATCTTCCATTGTATTTAAAGGGATCATAGAATTCAGCACACCATTTTAAAGTATTCTCTTCAAAAGTTTGTTATTAGTGACATTTTTTATTTTCGGTTTTTATTTTTTTGGCTCCAATAAAACATTTTGGTTTATTTATTTGCGCTATTTTCGCTTCTCTGTGTTAGTCACATTCTTCAACAAGAATTAATCCATAATACCCTTTTAATTACAAAATGAAATTAGGAAATGAAAATCTCTTCCCTTTATTTATCACCTGGTTAAGTTCAGATTTTACAAATACAGCAATCACTTGCACCATTACTTTTTTCGGGAATGTTCTTAAAGAAAAGTACCATCCAAAATTGTTGCTTTAGTTGGAGCACGAATTTTGAAGACTATACATTTCTGGCGAATTGGTGGAACGTACAGAAAGTTTAGAAATTGGCAAGCTTACGCTTTCACAACTACAGTAAACTCCCGATTATCTGTGCATGAATTTAATTTAAATACGTGTTCGTATTTAGATGTTTAAAGTGGTAGGGTATCTGAAGTCAGCTGGACTGGTTTTAGTTAGGATTTTTTGGATTCTAGTAAAAGTGAAATAGTATCTGAAATGAGTGAGTGAGTTAATGGCAAATTCAGATGGCTTTGAAAATGTTGATAGTGAAAATATCGAGGAGTGGTTAGAACATGTTTCATGTGATGGAGGTTTTCATATAATGAGTGACACGGATATTATTTCCGATCTCATTCAACCAGAAGGGCAAGAGAATGAAGCTGAAAGTGGAGAAGAAGAAATTATTAATCGCATTAGTCACAACACAGCCCTGAATTCTGTTGACACTTTGTTGGCCAAAGACATCGACACAAGTGGGAATTCGAGTATAACGACCATAATAGCTCTTAGAAAAATTCGAACTGATATTAAATAAATCATTAAAAGATTCCTGCAAACAAACCAAAATCACAGATTTTCTTAATAATAATGAGCATTAAACATGTTAAAATAATTGTCTGCCTTAGAAAGGTATAAATATGTTGTATTTTAGAAATAAATAATTATAGTTCGGATTATCCGTGTTTTTCGCTTCCCCTCCCCACCATTAGCCCGGATTATCGGGAGTTTACTGTATTTCGTTTTCCTAATTCATTCTGCTTAAAAAAAGAAAAGTAAACTATGCTTATAATATCCACAACCACTACCCTTAATACCAATGACGTGATAACAAAATAAACATGAAATGTGACCAACAAGATGAGTGAACAAGTATTTTTTGAAGCCTTTTTATCTTCAATCAGCCTTATTGCTGGCGCAATTTATATGATACATATCTAACTGTTTTTATATTTTTTAGCTAAATTAATCACAATAAAATGAAGAATTTAATTGTAAACAAACGAATAACATTTTTATCATCCATTGAACGATGAATACCGAATAAATGATTAATAATTTTTTATTTGAATAATAACTAATGAATAAAAAATTATTTGAATAATGCCCAACTCTACATCACAGCATATTATTTTCCGGGTCATCCTTCGTAGACTTTGATAGTATCACGAAGGGAGGTCTTTTCATAGTTATATCGTACTTGTACACGCTTTTGATTATTATTGTTCAGTTCTGACTTCTCTATTAAGGCCTTGAAGTATCTTCAACCCTTATAGTTTACGTTAACGAAGACAATTATCATTTCATAGATAATTGGTCTTCATTTTGGATAAAATTTACTTTTTATTAAATTATTAAAACTATTTTTTTTTCGATCTTCCATTGTTTATATGAATATTTAATGTCAATTTATTTAGATTAAGAGAAATAATTATTGATCTATTATTTCAGAATGGTAAATGGAACGGCCTTATTGCTGACCTGGTCAATCGAAAGACAGATATGGTAATGACATCATTGATGATAAATTCTGAAAGGGAAGCGGTAGTTGATTTCTCTGTGCCGTTCATGGAGACAGGTATTGCAATTATTGTTGCCAAAAGGACCGGCATTATTTCTCCAACCGCTTTTCTAGGTCAGTAACCAAATGATCAAAAATTTTTTCATTTTTCTGCATGTTTCATATTCTTATTAAAGAGATGTTTTTTATTTTATGTTCCAATATATGTTTTTAGTTTGTTTTTTTGTTTTTTTTTACAGAGACGTTTCAAGGATTTATAAAATCCTCTCATCATCAATCTGTCAATATAATTCAATTTAAATCAGTTTAAAAACGCATTAAATACATTAATTTTTTTTTAATTTCCAGTGTAATATTTATAGAAACGTCCTCATGCGTTGGTCTAGTGTCTGACGCACTCTCCTTTGGTGCGAGAATTCGGAGTTCGATTACTGTTGATCCAGCATCGTGAGAAAAAGTAGGAAGCTACTGTTGGAGTAGCGCTCCTAGGTAGCGAAGTTCCGGATCCTGTAAAAAACTAAAAACATATATTGAAACATAAAATAAAATATATTTGGGGACCAATATTGCCTTTATAACAATATAATTACTACAACTATTAAAACTTTTTCAAAAAGACTTGTTAAAGTAAGCACTAATAATAAATAGTAAGCTACTATACTAATATTAATGTAAGCACTGATATTCCTTACACAACACTTTTTACCTTAATTAAGAGGTCATCTCCTAATTTATTGTATTTTGGGCATTTTAATGCATTGTATTCCACATTTTTTTAAACCCGCTTTTTTCTATGTAGTAGTGGAATTAACTACCTTAATGCTTTGTAGTATGCGCTACTAATTACGTGGTTACTTACATTACACACCTATTTTATTATACTGTTTGTTTGTGTGTGTGTGTGTGTGTATTGGCTGATAAATAAACCAAAAAGAGTATCAATTTTAGCATTTTCTTGAGTGGCATTCTCAGTGAATCTTTGGCATTGATGACGATTCAATTAACCTTGATCTAATCTAACCAAAATTACAATACTTCCTCTTACTAGGAGTAAGAGAAAGTAAAAACCTATTTCATTACTTGTCGATTTTTACTCAGTAATTTTCCAACAATTAGTTAAGGCCCATTAAACTCTAAAGACAACTTATTTATCCCTGTTTCAAATCTATCTAAAAGTTTGTGAATTAAAGGATAAGTATACCCCCTCTCAAAGGAAGGGTGTTTCCGGAAGGTACAATAGAGCTTTTACGTCGCAGTGCACTATATACCTTTGAAAAATAATTTAAAAAACATACACACATACCCCTAACATTTGTTCCCCTCTTCATGGGGAGCTCCCAAGTAGCCCGGCCGAGGCTCGGATTTAGTAGGATTTAGGCTATCTGTGCAGTAAATTTCTGCTCCCTTTCTGCATCGCATTTATTTCAATAATTATCCACGTTTTTTTTTATTTAAATTAGATTGAATGTCATGCTAACAGCCATCGAAAACGTTGTTCACCATTACCCAATTAGTCATTAGATTTAGGTTATTTATAAAAAAGACATTAGAAAAAACATTTAAAAAAGTTACCAACTCATACCAAGTAAATAAAGAAAATAATCAGACAATTAGCACTTGGTTTAGTTACAGTTAGTAAGTTGTTGGTTAAGTTAATCATCTGATAAAAAAATAATCTTCTTTTTCTGATAAGTCAGAATTCAAGGATGTCAGTAGAACATGGACCAACATTCAGTCAAGAATCATGGCATAGAAGTTTACCTAGGAAGTTAGGCGTGTAATAGAGTCTGGCCCCCTTACCGGCCGTGGTTAGTTTAGTTTAGATCAGGGTCCAGAACTATGTAAGTACACTTGACGGCCCTTGTGGACTTGTTTACACTTTTTTATCGATAGTTTTCTTCGAATTTATGACACTTAAAGAATCAAATCTAGTTAAAACATCTTTCATCTTTAAATATTTCAATTACTTGTATATCAAGTGATTTATGAATCCAGAATCGGTTTGATTAATGAATTTGGTTTCTCATTATCTCATAGAAAAATTTTAAGTTAAAAAAAAAAAGGTAAAATATCAATGCATCCCGAAATGTAGCCATCTAGAACGCTCATATAAGCTTTCATTCCTTAAACAATACGAAATTAGTTTTAAGAAAGCTAATTATAACAAAAATGACTCGTTTATAATGTTAGATTGAAACTGTTTTTAACCACTTTGTTTAAATAATAACCTTAATAGGCAAAACATTTTTATCTTAAAAAATAAAGAATAAAGATTATTCTATGTCGTTTTCATTATTTATGTGTTAAATGTAGTAAAGTGAAGGAAGCTTCATCTTGACCTACATTTGAATTCAATGGGATTAATAGCAGTGCCATTTTTAATAGATAGTATCTTATTCTTCTTGCAAATTGATTTAGTGAGCACATTAAGATTCTCCATTCTTATCATTCTTTAGGATTTTTATTTAACTATTTTTATTTCAGTAGAAGGCATTTATAAAAAAAATTGAGGAGACAATCAGAACAAAGATATTTTAAACGTTAAAAGAAAGAAAAATGGTAATGTGTTTCAGTTACATTTATAGTAAGTAGATTGCAGAGAAAGTTTTATTGCGTTCTGTTACATATATCTTTTTAAATGGAGGATAGTATTGCGCCTAGTACAGAGGACATCTCTTGGAATGCACTACGACAACAGCTTGAAATAGATTCTATGTAATTCTAATGTTCACACTTTTGAGATACTAAATTATCCACTGTAACATGGAATGTGTTAATGTCCTCAACGGCAGACAATATCTCACTATGTGTTCCCTTTCAACAAAATTTTACTCTGCAATAATACTTTTGCTTTAAGACTTTATGGTTTGAATTCTTTTTACTATAACCTCCAGCACTGCTCATAATATAGATCATCAGCGACTTTCTGATGATTTGAGAGCAAAAAAATGAAGTATATATGTGCATAAAAAATTATGTATTTTTCAATTACAGAAAGCATTATTCATTTACGAGCAAGTTGGGCCCTCACGCCCAAGGGGCTTAAAAACAAATACATAACAAACAATTATCAAATGAAAATATCTATTTTTAAATCATCAATTCATAATGTAAAAACCTAGAGACCCCAGAAAAATGTGTAACACGCTTCCTTAACACGAACTTTATGGCATGACCAGATCATACATACATTATGGCATAACAGATCAACAACCTATGACTATAATATTGAACTCTTATCTAAGAATTATGTTTTAAAAATCCTTTGCAGTCAAGTAGTAAATATCGCTATAATGGTGATATAGTAACTTGATGATCTTAATTTGATGGTTCATCTTGTTATCATAGTAAGATGAGAGTGTTTAAAGATTTATTTTTTATATATTATGTAAAAATTCATCTAGTGTTTGTACAATCTAGTGTATAAAGAAACATCTTTTCAACAGAGAATCGATAATTTTTTTGTAACAGAAAACACGATCATTTTATTATTACGACTGAGGATCACAGAATGAACACTTTATATTATGATGCCGCCCATATATAGCCGTCCTGAGTATAATTTTATATATCTCTATAAATAATTTCATGAGATTTGCAAGCGCCAAGTAGAATAGGAAATTCATTCTCCCACAGAGATTCAAACATAGCATTTCTGGTAGCTTTAGTAATTTCGTAAAGGTCTCTCTTGCATGTGTAAATAATGCAAACATCCCTTTTATTTTCCCTCTTTGTATTTTGGTCATGCTGCATTCGTAGCCAGGTGATTCCTTGGCACCTGAGGGAATGCACTTTTGTTAGTGCCACTGCTTGACACTTTGTAACCTGTACTTCTAGGAGCTAGAATAACCATAACGGAGACACTTGAAACACAGCTTCGTATTAGGTCGCAAACTTAGCACCATACATAGTAAAGTGCCTTGGAAGACTCTTGACTGTTGAAATTTAAAAAACATGTTCATTTTTTATAACTCTTTCAATACTTAAGGCCTTAATCTCGCTTTGTGTTTTCTAGAATTTCCTTCTCTGTGTAGAAACTTCCATCCTTCCATTACGCCTTTTGAAATTATAATGATAGAGGCGTTTTAATTCCGTTTTTTTTAAAACAAATTATATTCTAATAAATAATTATTGCTTCGGGTTTTTGGTTATTATCTTCATTCTGTTTTTTTTTTCACTAGGTTTTATATCAAGAACATAGCCTGGACCACTGATGTCACCACCCATAAACTATCTAATCTTTTGTAACTAAAAAGATTAAAAGGATCTTTCTCAAATCACCGTCCTAAAGGATTTGTCCTAATAACTTTTGACATATTTCTATCATTTGAAAACAATGATACGTCATTTACATTTCCATGTAGAAAAACCTACGCCTTTATTCAGATCCAATGAAGATTTGCAAACATTTGCACTCGTATAATAATTCCTCATTCAATAGTCATTTTTTTAATTTACTTGGATAGGTTGCTTAGTAAAATTTATTTTAATGCGTCCAAAATTGATCATGTGAAAGCCCCCAAGTTTATAAATCTCCCTTCATTAGTTCTTTGTTTTGATTATTTTAATTTTATACTTAAGTCAAACAGAATTCAATTGCTGGCAGTATAATCTTTTCACTGATAATTTAGGTTTATATTGGTTCATTAGTATTCCAGTTCAGTTATCTAGTCTTTCATGAATCATAATTGGATTAATGTAAACAGCAATTCCATTCCATCAGCAACAACAAGTTCATGACTAGAAATTAAGAGTGTAAATAAAGATTGATATCACGTAGAAGGCGGCTGATTTTCCAGTAAACCACTGCTATGAATCAAGTAGCAACTGGACCGAATAAGCCTATCTAGGCTAAGCATTAAATGAAATATTTTAGCAAATTTCTTGGTATTTTTTTACAGTTATAATATAAATGATATATATTTAATATATAAAGCGCAACATAAAATAAATTATTCATAAGACTAGCAAATTTATTGTGTACAAAAAAAGAATAGTGAAATTCAGATTATGAAATAAAAGTTAGGCTTTATACTTACCATTTAGACTAAGAACTTTTTTCCCATTAACACAACATAACTTACAGGAATACTATAACTGCCGAAAGTTTCCTTTTATTTAAATTGGATGGTTAATATAATTTTTCTAAACAATTCAAAGTAAGCTATCCCAATTTCTTAGCCGAGTAAATAAAATACAAAAGTAAATGTTTTTTATGAATTTCTTATTTCTTCATTCCCATCAGATTTGTTTATACAGTAAAGAATATATACCAGTATGTAGATATGATTTGTTTTTTTCAATTAAACTGAAATTAAATTTGACTGAGTTTCCAACCTATCCACTGACAATACTTATTACTTTTAGGTTTTTAACTGATTTTTCTTGGAATTACATTATTTCCTTTAACATCAATATTTATTTAATCCTACAATATTATACTCGTATATATCTATCATATTTAATCACTATGATATTTGTTCAGAAAGATGTTAAAACATTGATAAAATTACCAGGAAGTTGCAACATCTTTGAACTAGAAAGTCTCATTTTTTAAAGAGAATGGGACACAAGATGGAAATTGCTGGCAAACAGCGAATATGCAAATAGATTGTTTCGAAATACTGTCTAAAATTTTTAAATCTCATAGAATTTGTCCAACTATTACAAAAATAGTTCTTGTTTGTGGTTGGTTCCGCAGAGCTGGTAAGCATCAGAGATATTTTCCATGATAGCATGTTTCTTTTTGTGGTCATCGACTGGTTTCGGGCGTTCGCCCATCATCAGGATGTTTTTGTCAAACAGTGTAATAACATAGACTTGCACAGAGCAAATACAGTTGATACACTACTGAATGTAGTAGTGTACTTGCTTTGTGCAAGTCTATCTTATTACACTGTTTGACAAAAACATCCTGATGATGGGCGAACGCCCGAAACACTTGACTCTTTGATATTACAAAAATATTTTTTAAAATACCAATAAACAATCCTACAGCTAAATCGTAACCTATATAATTTAGATTATGTAGCATATATAGAAATCGAAATATCTTGTTATAAATTAATAATGCCACAAATTTTATTGTTCAATTTCTCAGCCGAGTAAATAAAATACAAAACTTCTGTTTTTTATGAATTTCTTATTTCTTCTTTCCCATCTGATTTTTTATACAGTAAAGAATACGTACTAGTATGTAGATAGGATTTATGTACGTATATATATATATATATATATTTATTTATTTATTTATTTATTTATATACACAACCAAACCATAAATACCATTCATTAAACACTTTTTTCGTAAACAAAGAACCTCAAAACATGCTTGGGAGTGGTTGGAAATTATTTAGATAACTTTGGATAGAGTTAATATTTTAAACAAATACATGTGGAAAGATTAACTCAGAGGTTGCGCGCTGAACTGACATATACGAACACCCTGATTATATTTACTATTTCTAGGAGGTTCTATAATTCCACTGCTTCTCTGGTGGATGAGTAGGTGCACGAGAGTGCGCTAGCATAGGACCCAGGTAAATGAATAAATTTGTGTGTCTGTTGAAGTAAGATAAGAATTAAAGTGATCAAATAGGAAACAATTTCAGCATTTTTGGGAGCCACTGAGGGATTTTGGGAACTAAATTGGAAAAAGAAACTTGAAAAAGATACAGAAGCAACAGAACATTGTTTCAATCAATGTTGCAGAATCATTTCACTAGGGGAAGCTTAAGTGTAAACAATGATTTCCTAATGTCCTTTTGAAACATCACTGTCATTTCTGGGAATAAAGGACAAACAAGGTATTCGTAGTAACAGTTGAAAAATCTTTTAAAAGATTTTTTAATTTTTACCAAAATTTCAATGAGTAAATAAGATGGATAGATAAGACTAAATAAGATGAATAAAAAAAATAAATAAAGTTAATAGACGTTGTATAATAGTATGCCTTACTATGGAAATTAAAATATCAGTATGCAAAAGAGATCTTTTCAGAAAGAAATTTGTAGATTATTGTTAGATTCAATTTTAGTAGATGGTAAACAAGAATTATTGTATATTAACTAAATAACAATTCATGGGAATCTAGGGAATCGGAGATGGACCAAACGTCGATCTGGTGTTTTATTGCCATTCAAATTAATTCATAACTGCTTACATATATTGTTTTCAGTTATGTAGTTAGTCTACTGTGGCTGTTCATGCCTGTATGTCTTAGTATCTCCGTCTCACCGAAACACGTAGAGAGAGGTACATCCACGCAGCCATTCAGTCGCCATAATGACGCCACTAATTTATTAATTAATATCTAAAATCCTATGAGATAATCTATTATATATGTTTAAAAAAGATTATCTTTAGCCAAAATAAACTAAATAATTTTTTCCACTCCACTTGCAGTTTTGATTCCTCCTAAAAACGAGTAAATATTTTTATTAGAGACATTTTCCGTGATAGTCTGCTTCATTTTGTGGTCATCGATCGGTTTCGGGCGTTCGCCCATCTTCAGGACGAGTTTGTCAGACAGTGTTATACCACAGACTTGCATATTCAGTTTACACACTCGCGAACTACCGAAACCGGTCGATGACTACAAAATGAAGCAGGATATCACGGAGAATGTCTCTGATGCTTTCCAGTTCTGCGGAATCAACCACCATAACAATATTTTTATTATTTTCAGTAAATCGTCTTCATTGTAAGTTTTTTATGTATGTGTGGATTGGTAGAGAAGGAGCATATGTGTGTATGTGTGTGTGTGTGTGTGTGTGTGTGTGTGTGTGTGTGAATAAGAGATTCAAGAAAGAGAGAGTTAGAGAGAAAGAGAAAACAAAGTATCCATAGTGGCAAAAATTAATTACAGAAACGTGTTTGGGTTCAGCAATGCTGGTCAGTCACTATCAAAATAAATCTATAGTACGAACAACACTTTCACTGAACCTTCAACACTCAAATAGTACACTTTAGAGGTGACTGCATTCTATTTAGGGAGGGGAATAGCTAAGTGGCTAGCGTACTGGACTCCCACGAGTTCAGCTGTGCTGCCCTTAGATTGTTTATTCCTAGGAGCCTCTACAGCTCACTGTCCGGAGGCCGGCAGTGCACAGAGAAGGCTCTGGGCGCCAATGACCATAGATGTTGATGCACCTTAAATTAAAAAAAAAAAATACATTCTATGTAAAAATAAAAAACTGGCTGTATGGGATCCATAATAGATTTTTAGATCATAGGGGATTTGGCTTTATGGCCATTCACTCTGCACATGTAAATCTATAAATCCATAAACTCTCTATTGCAGAATGTATTTAACAAAGAAAATTTAAAGTCGAATCTAAATGATGTAGGCTTCCACTATGTATTTTCTCGGCGGCTCAACGAGCGGTCAGATATCCTTGAAATGAGTGCGATTTTTTAAAAATACCCTATACCCTATACCCTGATGCTTTCCAGCTCTGCGGAACCAATCACAACAACCCTATACTCTGTTTATGGTTATGCAATGGGATGCGAATCATTAAAGAAGATTCATAGGATCCGAAAAGCGAATATGCACACATTAGATGAATCAAAAGTTAGTTACTCCCCTCCTAGGCCAGACTAGGAAGAGACAGTTGGATTCATATAAATAGAGCGACAGCAGTACAGTTCAGGACAGTCCTTACCACCTTCTTATTACTCAGCCAGTCTGACTCTTTATATATCTCCCGCTTCCTAACATCTTGTACTAGTCCTAGCAGTGACATACTTGTAAAGTTTGTGCTAGCAGTTTGTGGTTCTGTTCATTATACAGTGTTAAGCGTATCATCTAGTTTATTTCACTAAAACACATTCTCTCTAACTTTCTCTCCTTCTCACTTCCATTATAGTTACAAAAAATAGAATAAACTCTTGCTAGTTGACTTCATTAGTTCATAATTAAGCTCTGCAATAGATTTCTATAATTTTTTATTTTTCAATTAATTTTGAAGCAAATTTATTGAACAAAAGTTTGAGTATTTGCAAAAGCAATTGCTGAATGCACATATTTATTTGGACGAATAAAAAAAAACATTTTCGAGGGGATTAATAGTTTTCTACTAGTTTTTAGTATATAAATAAAATGACTGGTATAGATTATTGAGGACTTTGGGTCAAAATTAATACAACAAAATTTACTTGGCCCACATGTTGGTCACATTAACCAACCCATCCATCATCCATTGAAGACCATCAAATTCCTCAATAATCTGTATCAGTCATTGCAAATTTATTGGCCAAAATATTAATATGGTTTATATATAAATAAATTTCTGAATTTCATTTCAGAAGTTCACACATAGCAAGATTTTCATATCTGATTTCATATATTTGTCATAATATATTAAATTTCGGGTGTGAGAATATTACATCCGGCAATAAAAGAATTTATGACAGTCTTACATATTTTCCGTTGTATATACTATTAATATTTGATGGTCTCAATTGCAGAGCCTTTCGACACAGCCTCTTGGATGCTGGTTGGTGTAGTCGCTATACAAGCTGCAACGTTTACCATATTTTTGTTCGAATGGCTTAGCCCAAGTGGTTTCAACATGAAGGTTAGTATTGTAAAAGTAGAATTATACTTAGTTGAAAATCAAATAAAATAGACACAAAGTTTAACTGACTATTTATTATTTATTTCTTAAAAAAAAATTATTTGAGCTAAATAATGTGCAACAAATTAAAGAACTTATTTATTTAAGTATATTTGTAATAAATAATTCACTTATATAGAATGAAATCAACGTTGTTAACCCTGAGTTACCCAATGGACGATACTTGTACAGGTTTCACTTTATTTATAAAGTTTTCATGACAAAGTATTTAACCTCTCAGTGCTCGGTTGATAGTTTTACCCTCCCTTTTTTTTTTACAAGCAATACCATTAACTAAACTATCAAAAGCACTTCCTAGATTAAAATTTTCTTCACTTCCACTAAGCATTGACAGTTTTCATTTGTCCTTCTTCGTTCATGTTTAGATATAACTAAGGTTTTTAATGAATCTATTTATGTTTTTAGATTAATTAGAATATGATTAAATAAAAAGAAATATTAAAGAAAAAGGTTGTTGTTTGAAGTAACAGTACAATTAATATTCACTAAGTTGATTTTGATTCTGGATGTGTTTGTCTTGAAATCAAAGTTTTGTTTTAGTTACACCCTTCTTCTTTGCTTTAAAAAATGAAAAACAAATATTAAACGGGCCAAGATTCCTCTGGGGAGAAAAGCAAAGCTCGGCACTTTGGATAATATGCAATGCAAATGAAACTAGTTTTAATTTCTTAACAAAGTTTTTTAAAACATTGCCCCACCAGCTTACTGTACTAACCAGCTGTACCAGAAAATATATTGTTTCTTATTTTATTTTTTGAAGTCTTTAAGTGCAAATACTTTTCCTCCACTCGCTAAAATAATTTTTGCTTATACGCCAATGTCATAAGTGATAATTTAGAAACGAAGTTATCTATTTAGTGGTATCAACTTTCTTCTAATATGGAAATTTTAATTTTTTCTCACCTCAAACATAGAATAATTGCCTCATTCGTTTTGGAAAATTTTATCAAATTATATCAACATCACCTTTTTTTACTTTCTCTTACTACTACCTATCTATCTACATGGCACTAAAACCGCGGTGGGTCCTGATCTCCTCAATGAGCTTCCGCCATTCAGCTCTATTCTGTGCAGCCGCTTTCCAATTCCTTACTCCCAGAAGGCTTCCGGCATCTGCCGCCACACTATCTGCCCATTTCAACCTTGGTCTACCAGCTCTTCTGTTTCGATGGAGTACTTCCTCCAAAACCTTCCTCGGGACCTCAGTCTCTCCCATTCTGGCCAAAGGACCTGCCTAGCTTATTCTTCCCAGCCTAATGATGCGGACAACATCTGCTTCGGCGTACAGCTCATATAGTTTATTCTGCTTCGCCAGCCCAACTAGTCTCTTACCGGACCGAAGTTTTTTTGAAGGATCTTCCTTTCGAAAACAAGTAAGCTCTTCTAATCTTTCTTTGATATGGTCCACGTCTGAGAGGCATAAGTAAGGACTGAGCGGATCAGCGTTTTGTAAAGCTGGGATTTCGTTTGTCTCTACTAATGAGCTTGTTTCTTAGATGTTTCAGTAAACCGAAATAAGGTCATTGGCTGCTGCAATTCTCCTCCGAATTTCTGCATATGTGTCATTAGACGAGGTCCCGGCTGACGGATTATTCCAAGCCGTAAAGTGTTATTATTCTTTTATATTTATGTATATATATATATATATTTAAAAAAAAAAATATATATTTTGCTCTTTTGTATATTTTCTTTTTGCAAATAAAGCGCTTTTTTTTATTAGACGAGGTCACCTGAGATCCTACCTTTCGGATGTACATGATCACCGATGGTGACGAATCGGTCCTAAGCTATTCTGCATACATATATATTTAGTCTTTCCTTCATTTATGACAAAGCCCATTGATGCTGCAGCTGTTTTTAGATCTACAAAGGCTTTCTCGAGAGCAGGCGAAGGATCGCCCCATATTACCTAGGTCGTCAGCATAACCAAGCACCTGAACTGACATAGAAAATATTGTGCCCACAGTCTGAATTCATGCCTCTCTTAGTATCTTTTAAAGAACCAGATTGAAAAGTAGGCATGCTTAGGCATCCCCTTGTCTTAATTACTTCGTAGAAAGGAATTCTTCAGAGCAGTCAGCACCTTGCAATGCTCATCCTGCATCTGGTATTAATGAGGAGGTTTTCCTTCTAGTTCTTCTGACTCTTTTCAACATATTATTGTAAATTAAAGCCCCTTTGGCCAAAGAATAGGTTTAAATAAAGATAAAATTTTTTCAAAAACTTTGACATGAACTAATACAAATACTAGGTGAAGGTGGCCTCTTTAGATCGAAACGTCCTGTGTAATTATGGATTACAGACTTAGCAGTCCCACAGTAATCACAACTATGTATTTTGTTTTTTGTTTGTGTTTTGTGTTAAAATTTTTCTCTTAATTTTTGTATTGTTCCTGAAGAAGGCAAACAAAGTTTATCGAAACGTCAAACTTGTTAATTATTAAAAAACAATTACAAAATTACTTTTTTGTTTTTTGTTTTTTACCTTGAATTGGTCGATAAGTCAACAAATTCTTGTTTTCATCGATATGTTTTATTAAATATTTTTCGACTCCAAATGATTTTAATAATAAGTCTTCATGCCAATGACTTTGCACTTACCTTTCCTAGTTTAAAGAAAATCCTAGGTGTTTACTATAAAATCGCGAAAAACTGCATTTCCTGTTAATGGATTTACCGAAACCTTTGTGTCGTATGAGAACGCTGGTACCTGAACGAATATAAAATCCTGATCTAACTGCAATTTTTCATTTTAAAGACAATTTGTTCACACATAAACACAAACATTTACAAACGGACCGTTCGCTAAAAAATTTTGTTTTGCTTTATCAATGTACAGAAGTATTTCTGGTGAAAATTAAATTTCTTAAATTTGAACGATCACAATACTTCGTACAGCTACATAAGTGAAAGTAATGAATACATTTTTTGAGGGGGATCCGAGAATAAATTTTTATATTTAATGGGCCGCCAACTACTAAAACAGTAAACAACCGCTATTCCTACATAGATGTCCCTCTATCTATCCTCACTATTTAGAATGTCAGAAACCAATCATAAAAAGAAGCGATCATAAAAAAATATCCCTCATGTTATAAAACCATGTTGTAAGAATGGAGTGCTAAATGTCTAAAGCGGCCTCTACAAGGTC
>JAAEAF010009903.1:0-38935 GCA_011037195.1 Triatoma infestans
TAGGTATCTCTAGTGTATTCATTCGTTTGCGTAATTGATTTCACTGGTATCTATTCGATAAATACTTTATCTAAATAACTGCCGGACTAACTCGTTACCTACAGGTATTGCACACATACTCCTTTATTAATGACTGATCTAGCAACTAGCTAGAATTAAACTCAGATAATCTGGCAAATTATTCTAATTTTTAGTTTCTTTTACAGATTTAAATTGATGTTTAGGGACCTTTTAGATTATAAATTCGAGGCTTTAAAAGAATAACAATTTCTAAGGTTTATTAGTTAAAGAAAAAAAGGAAGTTTTTAAAGAAGGACTCTGTTTCTATTTCTGTGTGTGTGTGAATGACCTGCACAATTGAAAAAAAAATTGCACTTGTTCAATTTTGATACATATTATCGGTATCTCCATAGGATCCGAAGGATTGTAGAAATAGTCAACCAGAATCCCCGCAATCCGGATTTATTTGTTTTGTCCGCGGTTTATCTTGAAAATTTGTATAACGATGATAGAGATCTATTCAATTAAAATGAGATGAGAAGAACTAATCATTTAAATGACAACTCACTCACTTAAATTATTTGATCCAAAACCTTGTTACAAATATTTCCTGGTAATGAGAAAACAGAATAAGAACTTCCGATGGTTATGCTCTTAATATATATACAAAATTACATAAATACAATTTTTTTTACAGGATTAAGAGAAAGTTTTGAGAAATATTTACTTAGATATTTATGTCTGTAATGGTGTATATCTTAAAGTGAGATTGTATCATCCATCATAATATGTTACTTTTTTACTTCCTCTTACTTCTAGTAAGAGGAAGTATGGTAATCGTGTCAAATTTTCGACATCGAGTTTTCACCGGAAAATATCCGTTTAGAGGTACCCTGAGTCCAAAAAAGTGGTTTTTAGCAAATGGTCTGTGTATCTCTCTGTATGTGTGTCTGTGTGTATGTATGTACATATGTATAAATGTGAACAGCATTGCTTAAAACAGAAAAACTGTAGAATGTTCAAACTTGATATTCCGTTTAGGTATCATCATGGGCTCTGACAGTACCTTATAAGTCCAAATTCCTCAACCGGAAGTACCACTTTACGAGTTAGTTTTTTTTACTTTTTTGCGATTTTCTCAAAAACGGTTCCAACGATTTTCTTGAAACTTTATACAACAACTACACATCTAAAGAGCTACAACTTTTATTTGTAACATTTCTCCGGGAAAAATGTATTTAAGGGCACTTTTGGGGGAGAGGTGAGGTTACGGTTTTTCCTCTAAAGTGCGATTTCAGTTTATTAGACAATTCTGTCATCTAAATAATGTTAATTATAATTAGCTGTGTCGTATAAATTCCGATTTTGAAAAAAATCTGATGACCGGAAGTGCTTTACCACTTTACTCAACGATTTTTTCACTTTTTCGCAATTTTCTCAAACATGGCTCCGACAATTTTCTTGAAACTTCGTAAATAAACTACGCAAATAAAGAGCTACAACTTTTATTCAAAACATTTCTCTGGGAAAATTCTTTTAAGGGCACTTTTAGAGGGGGGGGGGTTATGTTTTTCTCTAAACTGCTATCATAGTTGCTTATACAATTCTATCATCCAAACAAAATTAATTAGAAATAAATAGATGGCCAAAATTCCAAGTTTCAAGAAAATTAGTAAACAGGAAGTGTGCTTTTACTAAACAGTTTTTTTAGTTTTGACGAATTTCATTAAATTTGGTACACTAGTTATAAAATTTGTCAATTATAATTTTTAGAACTGGTGTAAGAGAAAGTTGTGTGAGTGTTTCACACCAGATTTTTTTTTTTTTAATTTCTCATCAGTTTCGTATATTTTCTCCATTTCCAGTGATTCCAGACAAATCTAAATAAATATTTTCACTGATAGGAAGTTTTAGACACACAAACTTTTGAACAAAAAATTTAAAATTGAATTTCAAAAATCTAAATTGCCCCAGTGCTTGGTAATTAACAATAATATATGACATCAATTTTGAAACACAGAACTAGAAGAATACTGTGAACAGCATCGATTGTTTGTTTGTTTTTTTCTTTATAATTCGAAATTAATAAAAAAATTTAAGGAAATAAATTAAGATGTACCTTTCCAAAAAAAAAAACATTTTAACCTAAATATTCTAGAAAAACGTCTAAGAATTTCTTTCTTTATTTATTTTAGAAAGAACTATTTTTTTTTTTAAAAAAAAAAGGAAATCAATTTTTTTTTTAATTATGATTGTGGTTTCCTGGTACGTACCTTTCTAGAGTTATTACGCTGTTATGCTGACAACCCTGCAGGAGGTTAATACAAGCATTAGCATACGAAATGTGGTTTATTTGTCCATTGACCCGATACTAATCTTGAATATTCTTTACCTTACTTTATTGGTATCTTTAACTTTTTTCTTTTATTATTTTTCTTTATATTTTATTTTTCTTTTATTTTTTATACTGTTTTAATTTAGTTTTCTATCTAAATTTTACTTTTTAACGATCAAATATTAAATAATTTATTCTTTATTTTTTCTAATTTCAATTTATTTTTATTTTGAAGTATATATGTACATCTATTAAACATAATCATAATCATTAACTCTTTATAAAACGTAATTTACAAACATTAAATGAATGCAACTAACTGTTTAAAAACATTAAAAATAAGTCTAACCAAGTGAATGATTTCTTCATTCTATTATTTTATCAGTTTTTATTTCTGAAAGCGCTAAACGATTCTTGTCAATTGGAGATTAACCTTTGAAATGATCTTTTACGATAACTTTTTGAAAAGCTGTCATATATACTGACATAAATGATTTACGTTCTTTTCTATATTTATTTATTTTTTTATGGTACCTTCCATCTTAATTTAGATATATACAGCTTCTTCAATCAGCTGTACAAAGATCTCTAACTATTTATATATTCATAAACGCCCAACAAAATTACAAGACTCAAGCAACAAAAACTCAGGCAGTTTGAAAGTGTATTGACAGATAACCAAGACTAATATTAAACAACAAAATACTGGTATGGTATATACTATGCGCTACTGACACTGATCTGGAGTTAGGCACTCGAACTATTGGGGTTAACTAAGCATTCTAACGCTAATCATCTCCAAACATTACAATCAAAATTCTAGACTATATTGCCAAAAGACCTACCTGTTCACTCTGACTTAGAAGTGCCTTTCATTAAGATTTAATATTTCCCTGATTCAAGGAATTTCATTCCTTCTCTTCTATGCTATCCCACTCGTCTACCTGATCACCTCCTACGTTTGCCACATCTTGGTAACCCTATTCGTCGTCTGAGACGGAGCTGGCCAAGCGATGTCAGTAAATGAGCAACTTAGAGAGCCATCAATGCATTGGCAATTCCTCTATGTCGGTTAAACTATTTATCCGTGACAAAAGGACAATTACAAATTTTGACGTGTGACTAGATCGATATCAAAAGAAAGATTTGCGTCTTATTTAGGCGGAGATTAGAGACTTGCAGAGATTTATAGAGTAGAGAGCATTAGCGATTCAGCATATCGTTTTTGAATAGTGATGGCTGAACACGAAATAATTCAGTTGATAAGCTTGATTAAATCTATCGAATTCAGCTTCATAAATCCAAATAGTTCATTCAATTGCTGTGCATATCCAGTCACTTTTAGTTAATTGTTAATTTGAATATTTCATGAGTAAATCTGCAGTAGTTTTTAACGACTTGTCATTTAGTTTGTATCGACCTGTCAAGTCATCTCGTGTAAGTCCGGTTTGGGAATTCCACATGAAGCAGCCGCTCTATGTTTAGCTCCTGATAGCGTAGTTTACAGAAATTCGAGCGTGATAGGAGGAACCAACCTAAAGATACAGATACTTTAAGATCTAAATACCTCTACTTAATTTAAATGTAATGTAAAGCTACTTAATGTAGCTTCTGGTTTTGTTCATTTTTATTTTAGATTTTTGAAATGAAATTTCAAGTTCAGTTAAGTCATTTTGTACCTTTCTTCAAGTTGTAGATGAAGGGCTGTATCATTCCCGAAATTGAATAGGCACTTCTCGGGATGAATGAAAATATCAGCTGTGTAGAGAGAACTGGCCTATGGACACCACGTTGCCTCTAAGGACTATATTCAGAAACACTGGGGTCCTGACTGATCTAAAATTACCTAAAGGCAAAGAATAATATTTCTATAATAATTCCATTACCAATTTCTCTTGAATAAGGCTTTATGCCTAATATCCCCCCCCCCCTCTAAACCAACTCTGAGTCAGCCTGATAAGTAATAAATATTTCTCTATATTTATGTGATGAGGATATTGCAATATTGGAACTTTGGTGTCAGAACATTAATCAGAAATGCACTTTATAGGATAATTGGGCAATAATAAAAGAATGTCGGTTTGGTACATAAAACTGCAATATCTTTATGAAAGTGTTTTGTACAAAATTAATAGAATATAATGAACTGTGTTGAAAAATATCTAAGCGGAAATAACACGGTCATTTTTCTACTTATTTTGTCTTAGCTGAGTTTGCCTTTTTTTTTTGTTTTTTTTATCCTGGTACTTCAACTAAACCTAGATTGTTTTACTGAATTTTTGTCAGTTTAAAGCTCCTTTTTTATATCGAAGTGATTGGTGATGTGATGACCTAGGCTGAATTACTCATTTCGTAGTATCGTGCCACGTACTATCAGACACCTTCCTGTTACAATTTACATTGGTAGAAACGAATGTGATGGTAAGCTAGAATCTGGCAGCGATAAGCTCACAAACATCACATTTAGCATTCAAGTTTTACCTAACCAAGGAATTGTACAAATTCAAAGAATTTAATGAGTTAGTTGAGTTAATTGGACCTGATTAGCTAATTGTACCCCAGTTGGCTTTTACGGAAAGTTCCCGGGTTCGAGCTCAGGCAGTACTGCCCTTAGATTTTTACCTCATAGCAGCCTCTACAGATCACTGTTGCAATAGTGATAGGTGCTGTTTGTAACGAAAGAAACATCCCCTGGAAGCAAGTTTTGTATTGGGGCGCCAATGACTATAGACGTTGACGCGTCTTAATTAAAAAATATTAATAGTGTTAACATCCAAGATACTAATTGTTAACAAAAGTGATTTCAAGTGGCAGAGGTGGCTTCCGTGTCCAGTTTTTATTCGTATGAAATCTGAGAAAGTAATTAATAATATGTTCATTAATAAATTAATAATGTAATTTGTTTGCAGCTATGAAACTGGAAACGGTATAAAAGCACAAGAAAGTGGCCACCAGTCATCAGCACCAGGGCCAGAAGGGCCTGGCACAGCAGCACAAGGAAGTTTCTCTTACACCGGACCTGACGGACAGACATACACCATCACCTATACAGCCGATGAAAATGGATTCCAAGCGCAAGGCGCCCATCTGCCCACTCCACCGCCAATCCCACCAGAAATCCTTCAATCTCTACAACAACAAGGTGCCGGCGGCGGCGGCGGCGGTGGTGCTGGAGGAAGTGGTGGTGGCTATACACCAGGTGCCGGTGGTGCTGGAGGAGCTGGAGGTTCAGGATTTGGACGCCCGGGACAACAAGCTTTCAGTCCTTCAACTGGATACCAATATAGGAAGTGATAAGGACAGTGTGTATAAGATATAGGACATGAAGTTTCTATGATTTCTTGATTTCATGGTCTTTGATGGTCTGATAATAACCTATGTAATTACTGGAAGTGCCACAATAGATATGTCTGATTGCCTGATTAATTATTTGAAATCTGTCGATATTTTTTTTTTTTATGTAAATATTAAGTCGTTAAGTTATTTTGTATTTATTCCATATCTCTCTATGTGCAATAAATTCTTTAAAATAATATTACCAGTCTCTAATAACTTTCATTACCTATTTCCTTATTATATTTTTACGCCCCTATTTTGAAAGGATTCAGGATGGAAAAATTTCACCTACAGAGATGTCCTAAAGGAATTTATATCTTGATTGTCCCGAATTATATTACCTATATGCCATCCTTTCTCATTTCATTTGGGATTCATCCGTGACATCATAACTTCACGACTTCATGCACCTCTAACCGGCCTTATCTGGATTTACCTTTTCCTCATTTTTTGTATTTCTATTATTTATGTTATGGTGCTCGTACTGAACATATTTTTCTTACATAATTCAATTATTTTTTTTATATAAAAAATTATATACATATATACAGTATTTTATATTAATATTAAATCAAACTGCGAGTCCAAACTGATATGAGGTTCTTTATTTAATACAAGAGATTTAAAATATCTTGTATTTCTATTTTTAATTAATTTTGTCATAAGTCTAATGTGAAATACTCAAACTACTTTCCTTCTCTTAATACAGATCGATAAATTTAACATAAATATAGATTTGGTGGGACGTAAACACCTAACCAAGGTTTTTAACATCAATTTATTCCATTTATACCATCACCGAGCAATTAAATGAGTTACATTAAATGGTGTTTTAAATTGTCTAACTGTTTGGAATATGGACTACTGACAATACCCTCAAGTATTAAATCATTTTAAAGGTCTTCTAAATATCAGGTAACCTCCGCACGTGTGGAATCCAAATTTAGAAAGAAATCCAAATTTAGCACACTTTTAAAGATATCTGAGAAAAAAAAAAAAAAAATTAAAATTCTAAACCTCCTTGTTATTTCCTTTGTTTATAAGTAAACGGAAGTCAGGTTCAAGCTTCAAGTGTTTTATTTTACACCAAACATATTTTCACAAACACACAACATCGCGTTTTCGTATTATTATTTTCTTTTTCTTTCTACTTCCTATTATTTACTACAATACCCTATACTGTTCAAATTTATATATTATATTTAATATAATCTTATATTACATGTAATATCACTGATGGAACATGAGGATTAAATAAGCTAATTCTGGAGGGAGGGATACTTCTGTAGGAAAAAAAATCTGAATTTTATAATTAATCTAAATAAAATATGACATATTAGGGTGTAATTAGTTAATATGCAGATTAATAAATTTAATTTATTTTTAGATAGTTAAACTTGTATGATAAAAAAAAATTCTGACCATCTATAGCGGCCTCTACACGGTCAATAATATTGACAATACCTTAGCGTATTGACAATAATATTGACCGTGTAAGATGAAAAAATTGTATTGACGGTCGGTATTGATAAGAGTATTGATGAAATCCGGATTTTCTGATTTTCGTGTATCAATACTGAGAATTGGGGGGATATTGACAATAATATTGACCGTGTAGGGGCGGCGCCAATATTTCCATCAATACTCAGTTCAGTAGTTTTAACATTGAAACTAACCTCAACAACAGCGATACAATATCTAACAAAGATACTTTGGAAAGATTTGTGTATTAAAGTAAAACGTCAATCATACATTTTTTAAAGATGATTGTATTTTTTAATCATGTTTTTCTGATTAACATACATTTCATATAGTCAATTAAATAGTCCCTTCATTACAATTCAGTTCAAAACACGATCCAGTGGAGGTTCTTGGGAAAGATTTGTGTATTAAAATAAAACTTCAATCATACATTTATTAAAGGTGATTGTAATTTTTCTAAAGTCTTGTAGGACATATATAAAGGTTTCACATGTTTCTATTACAGTTTTGCTGATAGTTGTTAGGGGACATTATGACTGAAAACATCAAGTCTTCAAAAGTTCTTCCTGTGGCCAAGTACCTCAGGGTTAAGGCTAATCTTTCCCTAACACTTATACTTACTCTCATATTTCTGCCCGGCTTTTCAAAAATTGTTCAACTATCTGTAACAGTTTGTTAAAGTTTGGTTCATCCATTCGAAAGTAGCTGTTGAAATCTTCAACATCGCAGAGACTGAGTTCCTTCAAAAGTACTAAATAAGAATATTCATCTCTCTTCTTCAACAATTCTTTCATCCAGTGTTTGCGTTTCACTTGACAAATAGTGCCAAATGCTAAAATAATACCTATGCAAGCTTTTGTACGATTATTAATTTTTTGGAAGGGAAAAACCGAGTAAAACCACGTAGGTTCACTCTCCTAGTGGCAGAAGTATTAAATACTGAGCAAAGTTATTGACAATAATATTGATCGTGTAAGGTAATGAAGTATTGAGACTGGTTAGCACGAGTATTGATGGTTATAATTGACAATATTATTGACTATGTAGGGACCGCTTATGGCATAATATGTACTGAATTAATAATTAATAATAATAAAAACATAAATTAAAAATGTTGTTTATATAATATAATCCAAAATCGTCTTTTATCCAAAAACAAACGATGTAAATTACAGCTTGTAATAAATTATAGAGAGAGAGAGAGACATATTTACTTGTTATAATAAATATAATAAGCTTATAAACACATTTTAACCACCATTAATTTCCAGCTGTATGTCATCACTTTAATATCAGTAGGTAATATATACTCTCTGTTATTTAATAGTAATTTCTTATAATAATAAATTTAAGTTGAACACAACGAAGAAAGTGAGAGAGACAAAATGTTAATCACAGATGCACGTACGTGCACTACTAATCTAAAAATATTCTAATCTAATATTATTACTTTATTTTTTTTAGAATGATCTTTTAAAGTTGAAACATATCTTTTACTTTTATTATTATTTTTAATCTTTCGTAACAGTTGCGTGTTTTCCACTTTCTAGACTTTTTACTGTCTCTTACTCCCCTACTAAGAGGACGTATTGCGATCATGTCAAAATTTCGAAATTGAGTTTTTAACGGAAATATACGTTTTGAATTCCGTTGAGTACGATAAAAATGTTTTTAGTGAATGTCTCTCTATATATATATATGTATATATACTTGTGTGTTTGTGTGTGTGTATGTACCTATGTATATCTGTGTACAAAATATCCCAAAAATGAAAATTCGCCGGAAGTTCGATTTTGGTATTTCCTTTTAGGTTTCTATCAACGCTTCAAACACAAAGTTTTCAGGCAAAAACCATTTACCGGAAGTGCGACTTTACTGAATTGGCGATTTCCGCCAAAAAAAAGGTTTCAAATATTTTCATTAAATTTCTTATAATATTATCTATAACTTTTTTACTTTCTCTTACTCCTAGTAAGAGGAAGTATTGTAATCGTGTCAAATTTTCGATATCGAGTTTTCACCGGAAATATCCGTTTTGAGGTCCCCTGAGTCCAAAAAAGTGGTTTTTAGCAAATGGTCTGTGTGTGTGTGTTGTGTGTGTGGTCTGTGTGTGTGTATGTGAACAGCATAGCTGAAAAACGAAAAAAACCGTAGAAAACTGAAACTTAATATTCCGTTTAGGTATCACCATGCGATCTGACTGTGCGTTATCTGTCAAAATTCCTCAACCGGAAGTACCACTTTACTAGTTAACTTTTTTACTTTTTTGCGTTTTTCTCAAAAATGGCTCCAAGGATTTTCTTTAAACTTGATACATCAACTACATATACAAGGAGCTACAACTTTTATTTGAAACATTTCTCTGGGAAAATTGATTTAAGGGCCCTTCTGGGGGAGGGGTGGGGTTAGGTTACCCTCTAAAGTGCCATTTCGGGTTATTACACAATTCGGTCATTTAAATAATGTTATTTAGAATTAAATATGTTGTTGAAATTCCGAGTTTGAGAAAACTCGGAAAACCGGAAGTGCTTTTGTTTTAACACTTTACTAAATATGATTTTTTCACTTTTTCGCGATTTTCTCAGAAATGGCCCCGACGATTTTCTTGAAACTACACATATAAAATAAACATTCAAAGATCTATAAAACATTTCTCTGGGAAAATTCATTTAAGGGCACTTTAGGAGAGGTGTAGGGTTGCAGCTCCTCTGAAGGTGGTATCATACTTGATTATACAACTCTATCATACAAGGGAAAAAATTAATTTAGAAATAAATAGTTGGCCAAAAATTGGGTGTGAAGAAATCAGTAAACCGGAAGTGCGCTTTTATGAATAGTTTTTTCAGTTTTCTGACAACTTTCATAATTGGTACACAAACTATAAAATTTGCAATTATAATTTTGATAACGGGAGTAGAGAAAAGGTGTGTGAGTGTTTCCACCAGATTTGTTACTTTCTCTTGACTCCTAGGTAAGAGAAGTATTTGTAATCGTGTCAAATTTTCGATATTGAGTTTTCACCGGAAATATCCGTTTTGAGGTCCCCTGAATCCAAAAAAATGGTTTTTAGCAAATGGTCTGTGTGTGCGTCTGTGTGTGTGTGTGTGTGTGTGTATGTATGTGAACAGCACAGCTCAAAAACGAAAATTAGAAAAACATAAAAAAACGAATCAAGTTCAAACTTGATATTACGTTTACGTATCACCATGGGATCTGACGGTGCGTTATGTGTCAATATTCCTCAACCGGAAGTACCACTTTACTAGTTTTTTTTTTTTTACGTTTTTGCGATTTTCTCAAAAATGGCTGCGACGATTTTCTTTAAACTTGGTATATCAACTACACATACAAAGAGCTACAACTTTTATTTGAAACATTTCTCCAGCAAAATTCATTTAAGGGCACTTCTGGGAGAGAGGTGGGGGTTAGGTTTTCATTTAAAGTGCTATTTCAGTTTATTAGACAATTCTGTAATCTAAATAATGTTAATTAGAATTAAATATGTTGTTGAAATTGCGAATTTGAAAAAAAATCAGATAACCGGAAGTGCGTTTGTTTTGACACTTTACTGAAATTTTGTCGCGATTCTTTCATTTTTGTCGCGATTTTCTCAAAAATAGCTCCGACGATTTTCTTGAAACTTCGTATACAAAATAAAAATGCAAAGATGTACATCTTTTATTTAAGACATTTCTCTGGAAAAATTCATGTAAGGGCAGTTTTAGGGAGGGGTGGGGTTGCAGCTTCCTCTAAAGTGGTATCATAGTTGATAATACAATTCTATCATCCAAACAAAATTAATTAGAAATAAACAGATGGCCAAAATTCCAAAGTTTTAAGAAAATTGTAAGCCGGAAGTGCGCTTATACTGAACAGCTTTTTCAGTTTTCGACGAATTTCGTTATATTTGGTACACAAACTGTAACATTTGTCAATTATAATTTTGAGAACAGGAGTAAGAGAAAGTTGTGTGAGTGTTTCACACCAGATTATTTTTGGCTTTTGTAATTTTCTTGAAAATGGTCCCTATTTTCTGAAAATAAATTTTCTGCTATTTTCATATACTGTCTATATAAAAAACCAGTTTTTTCCGCCGGGAAAGTTGATTTTTTTTTCGGGTGTTTTGAGGGAACAGTAGCGTTTATGCATTACTGTATCTAAAATACCAGTGGGCATATCTTAATATACACTGGACATTCTAAAATTAGAGAGTACACAATTAAAACATAAATTTTGCCTTGTGCAATCTACAATTTCCATGGACTGAGTTTATCGTAACATCCTGTATAAGATGAAGGAACATCAAATACTATCACGGAAAAAGTCTCTGATTTTCAACATTATAGACTCAACCGTCCATTCAAAGGAAGGCGTTCTTCACTAGATATAGCATATAAGCTAAGATATGATATTAAACTATTATACTCACCTATTAGAAAGGATTAGCCAAAAATCTGAATATCTGACACATTTTTATGCATGAATAAATAATTAAATAAATTAATAAATAAAACCTTTATTGATTCCTTCAAATATACAAAATAATCAGAATGTAAAATACAAATACAATTTAAAAAATTTTAAAAATCAGATAAAATTTACTAATTAAAAATTTTTTTTTTTTTTTGTTGGAAACTAGGCCCAATTCTCCCAGGTGCGCCCATTTCTCCCTATTTTCAGCCATCTTCATCCAGTTGTCTCCTGAAACCTTTACAATGTCTTCTTTCCATCTCATCTTTTGGCGTCCTAATTTTCTTACTCCCCACCTTGGAACCCATCTTCCAAGATTGGTTATGATTTTTGTCCATCTTCCATCTATTAGGTCTTGCAATGTGACCAACCCATTTCCATTTTAGTTGTTTGATTATCTTCATCACATCATCTAATATTGTTGTGTCTCTTATTATTTTATTTTCTATTTTTTGAAGTCTACTTATATTAAGTAGATTTCTCTCTATTGCAGACTGGGTTAAAAAAGTTATTTTTTTTTTTACTATTTTTCGTATGATGGACCAAGTTTGGGCACCATAGGTTAGCGCTGGTAAAACACCACAACTCTTGACAATTTTTATTTTATTCGCTAAACTCACCTTATTATTTTTTAAAATAAACTTTAGTGACCAGTATTTCTTCCAGGCGACAGCACATCTTCTTTTTGCTTCCTTTTCACTTCTTTCTTTAAATGAGATAAGCCTGCCTCGGGTAGATAACATCTTGGTTCCAGTTCAATTGGCGGCCTTCTACCTGAATATCCACTTCTTTTCTATTAGTCAAGGAGGTGTGTCTTTCCAGGGTTTATGCTGAGACCGGCTTTGTTGTTTACATCTGTAAGGTTGTGTAACGTAAATTTTAATTTCTTCAGAGGTCTTAGAAATTAGTAGAATATCATCGGCAAAGCGTAGATGTTTACACATTTATCTTCTACTCTTATTTACTCTAATTTACTCCAATTTAGCTGTTGAAAAATTTCTTGCAAAGCTGCGTTGAAGAAAAAAAAATGGCGAAAGCGGATCCGCTTGTTTAACACTTTTTTTTGTAACCTAAAGTATCGTCCCGGTTTTTCTAATAAAATTCTTGCATAGTTATTTCCATGAATAATTAAATATCATTTATTACAAGCTTTCATTAATTAAATAATTAATTGTTTAATAATGATTAATTTCATTGAAATATTAATTAATTATGATTTTTCAAAACTATATGGAAATTTTGTTAAAAAATTGACTGAGTTATGAAAGTAATGAAATGAAAATAGTTGCATAAAAACTAATTAGTTAGATTCTTTTTATTTTAATGTACAATTACCTAGAAAATTGAAAGATTTTCTCTTTTGATTACTTAAGTAATCCAACAAGATATAATTATTATTATGCATTCAAAATAATACAAATATGAAAATGATATGATAACTACTTTAATAAGTCAGAATTAACAAAAGAAGAAGAGAAATAATAATGTCTGTCAAGTCCTTTAATTACTAGTAAGGTTAAAAAGACCCTAAGGCCCTAAGCGCTCTCCCGTATCTGTACTAAATCAAAATATAGATAGTTGTTACATACCCACCACGATTACATCTTCCTTTTTAAAGATTGCTTTTGTTAAGGACTGCTTTTAATTTTTTTTTTTTTTTCACCTCTTCTTGTTCATCTTCATTTTTAGAGGAAGGGAGATCTTCTGCCGACAACATTGAGCCCCAGGTTCAAGGCTATATAGTCAGGAAGATGGTTGCGTTATAATAATAAAATGGGATGGGTTAGGAAACTGGTCCGAACTGGAAGATATATCCACAAAATATAATAAAAGTGGAGGGGAACTTAACCATTTAACAAACATATATATATATATATACACTCTGGGTGTGTTCTTATATTATTAATAAGTTTCAAATCCTACTTTCTGGTCTATATTTCTAGAATACAACATGCGTCTGGTAAGTCTATTGTTTTTTTCCATACCTAGAACTAAAGTGTACTTATACCTAGAACTAATCGAATACTTATCGAAGGGTTCCCCATTGTTTCGAAAAATATTCGAAAATAGGGATTTTAAGTCTAATTGAAATTATCAAAGAAAAAACCACATGATATGTGGCCCGGGAAGTGGATGATTTCCACAATTCCTCTACCCACCAGACACAATTCTACGTCCATACTATTTTTAGTAATCATACATATTATTAATGTTGAAAGTTACATTACAGAATTTTTGTTTACTAACAATTAGATCGTTAGCTTGGCGAAAGCATTATTTATTTATTTATTTATTTATTTATAATAATAATTATTATTATTATTATTATTACTACTTACTCATACTCCTGTAAAGAGGAAGTATTATTGAAATCGTGTCAAATTTTCGATATCGAGTTTTCACCGGAAATACACGGTTTGATGTCCCCTAAGTCGGAAGAAATGGTTTTTTACTATAGAAGATGTGTGTGTGGCGTGTGTGTGTGTGTGTGTGTGTGTGTGTGTGTGTGTGTGTGGGCGTTAACAGAAAAATTGCAGAAAATTAGAAACTTGATATTCCATTATTTTTTAGGTATCCGAAGGGTTTATGGGATCCGACAGTAAGTTATCTGTCAAAATCTCTCAATCAAAAGTACGATTTACTGAATTATTTTCTTTTAAACTTCATATATTGAAGAGCTACAACTTTTATTTGGTATATTTCTTCGAAAAAAACTCAGTTAAAGTGATTTTTGGGAGCGAGGAGTGGGGGATTATGTTTTCCACTAAAGTACTATTTTTAGTTTAAAAACAATTCTATCATCTAAATAATATTAACTATAATAAATTAAAAAAGTTACTGTCAAAAATTTTTAATCAAAAGAAAAAATCGATTAATTTGAAATTGCGATTTTACTAAAGTTATTTCAGTTTTCTACAATTTTATCCAACATTTAAAACACCATCGGATTTCTTTAAATTTCTTATACTAACTATGAATACAGAGACTTATCATTTCCAAAAAAAAAAAAAAAAATCGTTAAAAGAAGCTTTGGATGAGAAAGTGTGTATGGTTTCCTTAAAAATGTAATTTTATTAAAATTGAAATTCTTTCAAAATTGAATTCAAGCAAACATTCAGTAAAAATGATAAGTTTGAAGGAAATTTGTCACTTAAATCTATGAAAACTTCAGTAAGAGAAAGCTGTGTGAGTGTTTCACACCAGATTTTTTTTTTTTTTTTTAATACTTCGTTGATTTTAACGGCTACGACACCGAATAATTTTCGCCATAATTTGACGTGGCTCAGAGGTATGTTGGATTCCAATATCCAACCACTTCAGCTGAGTTTCAACCAATTTATTTCTGTGTTACCAAAAAAGGCGTATTCTTAGATTTTTAATCTAGTATATGTTAATATAATATGTGAAAGTTTCCTTGCTGAATCTCTGTATATAAATTTGAAATAAATATTTAAATTATAAATAAATAAATGGACATATATTTCTTTGAAATCTCACGGATTGCTTCCTTCTTTCTTTAGCTTGCTTGCGGAAATTAGAGCACTAGGATAAATCAAAACCGGGATAAATCCCACCTGGAAAACATATTCATTGGCATTTAACAAAACTTGAAAGTTCAAAACACATTTTAATAACATGTAAAAGAATTATTATTATCAGAGACATTTTCCGTGGTAGCCTGGCTTCATTTTGTGGTCATCGACTGGTTTCGGGCTTTCGCCCATCTTCAGGATGCATTTTTTCAGACAGTGTGATAACATAGACTTACACAGAGCAATTTCAGTTTTACACACTCCTTTTACTTGAGTGTGTAAAACTAAAATTGCTCTGTGTAAGTCTCTGTTGTCACACTGTCTGAAAAAATGCATCCTAAAGATGGGCGAACGCCCGAAACCGGTCGATGACCACAAAATGGAGCAGGCTACCACGGAAAATGTCTCTGATGCTTTCCAACTCTGCGGAACCAACCATCAATTATTATTATTATTATTTAATTAGGCGCGACAACGTCTATAGTTATTGGCGCCCAGAGCCTTCTTAAATGCACTGCAGGACTCCGGAAAGTGTTCTCTCGTTACAGACAATACTATCCATCACCTGAGTAAGCTGTACAGGCTCCTAGAAGAAAAAATCTAAGAGTAGCACAACTGGACACGAACCCGGGTCCTCCGCGTAAGAGTCCAGTACACTAACCACTTAGCTATTCCTTTCCCTCTAGAATTATTTTGTTTTAATAGAAAATCATTTTATTTAAGAAACACTTTAACCAAAGATCAAAAAAATAATCTCTAATTCGCTTTTAACTTATTATCAATTATTATACTTTAATAAAATTACCATAATATTAACGAACTATATGGCAAAGTGTTAGTCATAATAGAACAATCAATCATGAACACAATTATTATGAAGATATTAATAGCCTTACTGAATGCCTTGTAATATTCGATGAATGTGATTAGGTCATTTTTATCAGGACAGACAGCTTGTCTTCAATTATTCAATCTTATACCTTTCCTCACTTACTACATTAATTTGTTATAATTAATTCACCTGTACTGATTGATTGATTGATGACAGTTTGATTCCTTTTTCAAAATATTGCTTCCAATATTTTTTAAAGCTTTAGTTTTATTTGTTCTTTTTGTACAGAGTTTCCTTTTATCCATTTCATGTCGCTAATTCAGATTGCATTTATATATTTTATTTTGTAAATATGTTTTTCTCTAATTTCAAAAAAATTCCTTAAAATTTAAAAATAGCGTAAGTTCCTTTGTCTTAAAATTTTTTTGTTTCATTTTATATAAATGTTGGAATTAGGCTGCATTTAATAAAAAAGAGATTTAAATAAGAATTTACGATGCTATTTTAGGTTCTTAGCAAGCATAAAAATATTTAAATTTCTGGCTAATATATTTGGCATTTATTTATCTTAAAGGTGAATAAATTTCTATACCAAATTGCTAATTTGTAGAGATTATAATAAATCAGATTTTAGGATTATTATGGAAATATATCTCTTTATAGCATAAAAACAAAACATAGATTTTTTGTTGATCAAAATAAAGCCGTCTTTTTAAAATATATATAAATTATTTATTTATTAAAAAAAAAAAAACAAAAAATAAAATAAAATAAAATAAAAATAAAAAGGAAAATAATAATTTAGGATTTTTATCATTTAATAGAATTGTTAGTGTTATTGAGCGTGATTTTTTTTTAATTGTAGATATATGTTATTGTAAAATATTATTGATAACAGTGTAGTTGTTATTGTTAACAAATTGTATTATCGAATTACTTTTGTCTGTATGTACCTTTCTATGAGTGATCCCTAGCGATAATTTTTTTGAATATTTATTATGCTGTTAAAGTAAAGATTTTCGAATTTGAACAAGGACTGTTAATATTTAATTTGAGGCTCTTGATCACAAACAGAGTATTTTTGAGCAAAATGAATTTGTAACAGCAGCTCCTAATAACCAAATAATATTTTTAAAAAAATAAGTTTTAATATTAAACTATTATATTCGAAATCTTAAAATCAATCATTCTTCCCCCTCCCCCCAAAATTATTTTAATTGAAGAAAGTTTAATATAATTTACAGAAGTTTATCAAGGAAACAAATTTTATTTTAATTAAAGAAAAGATAAGTTGTTCGAAAAAACAACTACATTCAACTCAAGCTGGATGCTGTGTTCAAGGTACCCGTGAAGCCTTTTCGCCCGGCTTAAATCCTTCAGGAGATTGAAAATTTGAGCGTGTCCTCTGAAAATGTGAAATTAAATGGTTCAAAGTTAAAAATATCTATTTGTAGGTATTAGATGCAAACATACCCGTGCTAATATCTTCTTTCTACATTACGTGCAAAAACTTCTCCTTATGATAATGTACTCGTATAAAAACGTACCTATAGAATAAACTTAATTTTTACGTACTTTCACTTACTCATACTTAGTGAATATAAGTTTTATGATTATGTCAAATTTTTGAAATTAAGTTATCACTAGAAATACATGTTTTTAGGTCCCCAGAGTACGAAAAAAAATTGATTTTAACGATTGGTCAGAATGTGAGTGTGTACAAAATATAGCAATAATGAAAAATCGTAGGAAGCTCAAACCTGATCTTCTGGTTTATGTACTACAACCGCATCTCACACAAAGGTTTCGGATTAAATCCATCAACCGGAAGTGCGACTGTACTGAATAGTTTTTTCCGGTTTTTCCGATTTTCTTGAAAACAGCTCCAACGATTTTCTTTAAACTTCGTATATACGATCTACACACATAGTTTTTTTTATTTGAAATATTTTCCTGGGAAAAGTGATTTGGGGGGGGGGAGGTTTGGGGGACAGTAGATGTAGATTGTTGTAGGGGATTATCGCAGTGCGACTGGACGATATATTGTGCCCCCCGGAGCCTTCTCAAGCTCCGGTCTCCAAACTGTTCTCTAGCTAGATTCAACACTGCTCATCACCGTATTATAGAGGCTACTATCAAAAGAAAATCTAAGGGGAGCATGCTGGATTCGAACCCAGGACCTCCGCGTTGCTAGTTCAGCGTGCTACCACTGAGCTAATCCCTTCCTTCTCCCTTCGCTTACGCCAATTAACTAGGGACGGAGACCCTACTTTGTGTACTGTGTTTGTCCTTGTCTGTAAAGCGTAGAGTGTACGTAGAGTTTAAGTGTATTGTGTATTGTTCTGACGAAGTGCATGGAGTACTGAACTGTGGTAACCCGTGGGGTCGCTTCTCCCCAAGTAACTGCATGCAACAGATACCACTTGCGGGCTTGGGAGACAGTAACGTTTGGCATTCCTCTAAAATATCACCTGAATACTATTTAAGGTTCTATCTCCTATATATTATAAATATCAGAAGATGCAAAAATAGAATTCCCGATTTGAAAAAAAAAATCAGTTAACTGAAGGGCAATTTTACAGAATCGATTTTTTTTCAGTTATTTCGAACTTTCTCGTTCTACGATTGTAATGATTTCTTTTAACTTGGACTACCGACTATACAGATATACGTACATCTATAATTTTTATTTAAATATTTAAATTTATTTTGTTCTCTTTGGAAAAAGACTGATTTTAGGTTGTTCTGAGGTATATGAGACTTTAAAATCAAATGTGTTTGTTCAATATAACTGGCGTTATCTATAAATCTACAATATAATCATACTCTACCTGCCTCGATAGGTTGGCGCTTGGCCACCATCTATAAGGACAAATGAACAAAATTTGAAAATTAATGAAGGAAATCAACCACTGTATTAAGAGGTGTAAGAGATTTTGTAGTCCCCGGCCAGCTTAAGATGACATTAAACAATTTTGTGACAGAGTAGTGTAGAAATAAAGAAGGAAAAGATATAAGACACAAAAAAGTGAGGTATCTTTTCTCCCTGAGTTAAGGTAGTTCGGTGATCAGTAGACTGGACTACCTGATTACTGTAGTTGTTCTGATGGACACGTTCGGGTATCTTATCTTTCTTTCTTTCTTTTTCGGCGCTACAGTCCAATGTGAACCTTGGCCTACCTTACAACACTCCGCCAGTCATCTCGATCCAGCGCCTTCATCCTCCACGCAGACACTCCCATGATGGTCAGGTCCCGTTCCACATCTTGCATCCATCTTGTTCTGGGGCGTCCTCTTCTTCTCTTTCCCTCAAAAATGTCCTTTACAATTTTTCTTGGCATTCGTCTCTCCGGCAACCTCTCAATATGCCCAAGCCAACTTATCCTTCTTGATTTAGCAAACCTTACTATATCCTCATGCCCTATTAGTTCATCAAGCTCTCTGTTTTTCCTTATCCTCCAGGTGCCTTCTGAGCATACTGGGCCAAAAATACGTCTTAAAACCTTTCTCTCAAAGACCCTAAGGGCTAGCTGGTCTTGAACTTTCAGTGTCCAGGTTTCTGCTCCATAGCACACCACCGGTCTTATCAGAGACTTGTATATTTTTAGTTTAGTTTGCCTGCCAAGGAGGTTTGACCTAAACATCTTATGCAGGCCAAAATAGGCTCTGTTACCTGCCATTATTCTACTTCTGATCTCATCACTTCCCTTGTTTTCGCAGTTCAGGTCTACTCCAAGGTAGGTGAATCGATCAACAGCTTCAAAGCGGTAATTGCTCACTACCAAATCACGTGGCCTTCTTCTGGTTGTGGACGCAGATACTACCATATACTTGGTTTTATCCTCATTAATTGCTAGGCCAACTTTTTTACTTTTCTTATCTAATTCAATTAGTAATTGTTTTAGTGCAGTTTCGCTTCTAGCCAACACAACGATATCATCAGCATACCCAGCAACCTGCGTTGTACGACTTGCGAGGTTACCTCCCGGAACAATGCTTGCTACAGCCTTATGAAGGACCAAATTGAAAGAACGGCTGATAATGCATCTCCTTGTCTTACTCCAGCATTAAACTTTATTTTGCGACTGGTTTGATGGCCCACTAGAACACTCGCTTGCGTCATAGTCATCTTGATAAGATTAATTAATTTATAGGGAATACCACCACTCTCAAGTTTGGTGATCAGTAGACTGGATTACCTGATTACTGTAGTTGTTCTGATGGACACGTTCGGGTATCTTATCATTTATACAAAATAGACAGGACATTCTCAATGTTCTTTATATCAGGATTGTGACGATGAAGTCAGGGAAACGGTGCACTTCTTTTAAGATATGTCAAGTGCCCCATTTTTGCCAATATTAACTTTACCAGATTTGGGACGGCAATACGCTCAAGGGAATACTTGGGGGAGTTGGTGTCAATCTTACGATATTGTAGTCATACCGAGTCTTCTTACGAGTAGTTTTCCCCCCGCTGGGAGAATAAGAGCCATATTAGCTAAGTTCCCATGCCTTCGGTCACCTATCATTAATAATTAATATATGAAATAAATTTTTGTTAATTTTCACAATCAGTTTTATGGTTTCATAACTTCTTAAATGATCATCGCTGAGAGATAAGCACTTGATAACTTATGAAAGAAAGTTTAAATTATTAACTATCATTTATATAGAAAGAAATATTTTGCTATCTTATAATTATGATATCATCTTTACGCATGAAATATTATTGATTTATTTATCGATAATTACACTTGCGCGGCATAAACAGGATTATTTTTTTCATTATCTAGTTTTCTATAATTATTAAGTAATACTTTTATAACATTTATGTTTCTGAAATTCCCTTTCCAAGAACTTTGGTTGCTCCTGTATTGTGTAAATATAACACACTTAGGTGTTATCAGAAAGACGCGACAATTAAATATTGATCAAAATCTGTCACCCTGGACCTACTAACACTTGGCTGAATAAAATTTGTCAGTGTGGGGGGGGGGGGCAAACCGGCTTCAAGCGTTCATTAAACTTGGTATATCAGCAAATCATAAAAAGAGCCTCACCTTTTATTTGAACCATTTTAGCCAGAGGGGTTAGGTTACCTAGAAACTGTCATTTAAATATATCGTACGATTCTCTTACCTTTTAATAATAATTAATATGAATTTAATGTTTGTCCAAAATTCTGAGTTTATAGAAAATCGATTTACCGGAAGTAGATTGTAGACAGTGGTAGGGGATTACCGCACTGCGGTCTGAAAGATCTATTGTGCCCCCGGGGGCCTTCTCAGTGCACTGCCGGCTTCCAAGCAGTGTTCCCTAGCTATAGACAACACTGCTCATCACCGTACAGTGACTTATAGAAGATTCTAGGAAGTGAAAACCTAACGGCAGTATGCTGGATTCGAACCCGGGACCTCTGCATTCTTACCGAGCTACCACTAAGCTGATCGCTTCCTTCTCCCTTGGCTTAGGCCAATTAACTAGGAACGGAGACCTTAGTTTGTGTAATGTGTTTGTCCTAGTCTGTAAAGTGTAGAGTATACGTAGTTTTAGTGTATTGTGTACTGTTCTGACCAAGTAGTGCAAGGATTACTGAGCTGGGGTAAGTAACCCATGGGGGACGCTACTCCCCAAGTAACTGCATGCAACGGATACCCCTTGCGGGCAATACCAGAAGTAAGACTTTTATATTATTGTTTGGAGGCACATAATATATCATCAATTAAAACTTGTGTAACATTATTTATACGCTTATAAATGAAGTATAAATCTAAACTTAGTCTTACCCTGAATTTTGGGTTCTACAAACTTTTTTTGTTTCAATCTCTTTTAAGAAAAATACTTTTTCATCAATCGCACCTTTATAATTATTATAATAACGTAAAGTAATGGTAATTTTTTTTTTCAGGCGTTCTTTACGTCCCAGTTCTGAAAAATTAAATATATATATTTCTATGTTTATATTATAATAAAACATAATATGGTCCTGAATCATACATTAATGGGGGGAAGATTAATGAATCAAGTTTTCTCGAAACACTTTTCAAATAAAAGACATTAAGGTAAATAATAGTTTGTGGAAGTTTAATGAAACCCGAGAAAATCATATGAATAACTGAAAAAAAGATTCAGTAAAAACTATTTGTACGTATCTCCGGTTAATGGATTTTGAACAAATGTTTCTAGATGCCGGATGTGGTGGTGGTATACCTAAACCAAATATCAATTTTGAGCTTCCTGTTCGTGTTTTTTTTTGTTTTTGAGATATTTTTTCAAACAAACAATTCGTGAAAACAATTTTTTAACTTCAAAACATGTATTTTTTGTGAAAATACAGTTTCGAAAACTAATATAATCTCAATACTTTATTCTCTTACAGCAATAAGAGAAAGTAAAACTATTGATTAATTTAATAAAGTCAATCTAAAATATGAATCTACAATTAAAAAAAAATAAAGAGAATAGAAAAAAAAAAAATCTTAACCAGAAACACATCGCGAATTTACAGGATTAACTTTGATTTATAGAGTAAGCGCTATGTCAATGAACTTTCTCTTAAGTTGGCCATGAACTTGAGATAGAAGAGAGTGAATTATGTAATACAAAGCCGGCAACAGAAACACCTGTTCTCGCTTGTAATACTAGTACAACTATTTACAATATCATTCATTTATAAACTACTCCTTTTAAAATGTGTACGTGTTTGTGTTTAATGTCAAAGCTGTATTTTTTTTTTTTTTAATTCAAAATTTATTTTTATATTCACCTAAATAAAAATGTAATTTTTTTTCTAACATTTTTGTTAGAAATGTAATTTTTTTTTTCTAAAAAGAAGCTACAAATAAATAAGATAAAAAATTGAAATTTACGGCTTCCATAAAAACTTTTAGAAATATAAAATTATTTTTATCCTAAAACATGTTCATTACTTTATAAATATACGCTGAAATATTTGCAGAAAAATTCTATATAAGTTTAAGGCTCGTGCAATTATCTTCTAATCACTGGCAGTCTGGGACTTCATCAAAAGATAAACAAGTGCATTTAGACATAAACAAGGTTGGTGCTCAACATTTTTAAGCGAACAACAACCCTAGTTTCAGTAATGAATGTATAATATCACTCTAACTAGACTGAACTAGCTACTAGCCCTGAAAATGGATGCTGCATCTAGCGTCGTGGCTATATTCTGCCGTCAATGACAAAATTGGATAATAAGCAGTGTGTTAATTAATGCTATAGTTTTTACTTTCTAAGAGGGAGTATTGTAATCGTATTAAATTTTTGATATCGAGTTTTCACCGGAAATATCCGTTTTGAGGTCCCCTGAGCCCAAAAAAGGGGTTTTTAAAAAATGGTCTGTGTATTTGTGTGTGTGTGTGTGAATATTTGAACAGTATAGCTCAAAAACGAAAAATCGTAGAAAGTTCAAACTTGATAATCCATTTAAGTACCACTAGGGGATCATCCGTCAAAAATTCCACAACCAGAAATACCACTTTACTAGTTGTTTTTTTAATTTTTTCGTGATTTTCTCAAAAAAAAAAACTCCGACGATTTTTTTGAAACTTAGTATTACAAGTACATATACAATGAGCTATAACTTTTACTTAAAACTTTTCCCCGGCAATATTCATTTAAGGGCAATTTTGGGGGAGAGGTGGGGGTTAGGTTTTCCTCTAAAGTGCTATTTCAGTTTACTATACAATTCTGTCAACTAAATAATATTAATTAGAATTAAACATGTTCTTGAAATTCCGAGTTTTGAAAAAATTGGATGACCGGAAGTGAGTTTTTACAGAAACGTATTTTTCAGTTTTCTGGTATATTCTTGAAACCGGCTCCAACAATTTTCATTAAAGTAAGAATGATGTTACTATACATATAAAGAGCTACAACTTTTATTTCAAACATTTCTCCTGATAATGTCATTTAAGGGGGCTCTTGGGGGAGAGGTGGGGTTATGTTTTCTTTAAAGTACTACCACAGTGGATTATACAATTCTATCATCCAAACAAAATTAATTAAAAAATAAATAGATGGCCGAAATTCCGAGTTTCAAGAAAATTAGTAAACAGGAAGTGTGCTTTTACTGGGCAATTTTTCAGTGTTCGATGAATTTCAACGAACTCCGACGAATTTCATTAAATGTGTTTCACTTATTATAAAACTGTGCCAATTTTAATTTTGAAAAGTGGAGTAAGAGAAAGTTGTGTAAGTGTTTCACACCAGATTTTTTTTAAACAGCAATGTTATTATTATTTAAATAGTTTATTTCATACTATGATAACGTCTTGAGAAATAAGAGGGTCGCAGCGATGAACGCAGAAGGGTCTAGCCGAGAGACCGCCTAGAGCCGTCGCTATGCAGATCTTGATGATAGCAAGAGCTTCATTTCTCAGAACCTCTACACACTGGCAACCTACTATGATTGCATGGTTACATATTATGATTACTATTGTTATGATGGATTTCGGAATTATTTTTGCAAGGAACACAAAACTCTAATAATTATTTTATGATTTGACTGACAAGAAATTTTTGGAAGGTTACGTATTTTTCATTATTAATTCAAATCAACTCATTAAAGCTACATTCTCAATTTAAAATAATACAGTTCATGTATAGTATTTTATAAATTTTCGATCTTTGAAACTCATGTTCATCACTACTTTTCTATATTTAATATAAAAACTAGGGCGTACCTTTATTCGCGTTTCTTTTAGGTGATTCCGTATCAAGTTTTTTTCTTTTTTAATATTATAAAGGTGGGGGCAACATACGTAAATAAATTACCACTTTAAAGGGAAATTAATCCCTTTCATTAGACTCTTACCAAAATCCATTTTCCCAGAAAAATTATATAAATAAATTATCATTGGAGCCTTTTTTTTGGAAAACCGCAAAAAAAAAAAAAACTGGAAAATCCATATAATATATTTCCGGTTATAAGATTTCGTCCTATAGTGATGGTTTCCCTTTAATGCTTGAACTTCCTGCGATCTCTCATTTCACCACCTACGATGTGTCCCCACAAACATATTTTAAAAATGATAAATAGCTGTATTTCGCTTTATATTATGTTTTAAAAATTTATCATATAAATAATACTTTATATTAATAACTATTCAAGAATAAGAAGTTTTAAAAAAAAAGAAGAAATGTTGATTCATCATACAAATGAGTAGGTGAGTAGTAGAAGGTGGTTTAAGTTTGAAGAAGAAACGGTACCGTGAATTATTACACATACATATTTAGTATTGGAACACAAGTGAATGTTGTATATGTTATAAAATGTATAGAAAGATAACACAATCTATTTAGATAGATAGATGATGAAGTATAGATGACCTGTATTATAGAAAGCCACACTGAACATTAATCATTTGGTAAATGGCTTTGTTTTATCAATTACATAAAACACAAACACTTGGCTATCGTGTCATCATCCTGTAAGTACATCACTTTGTGAGAATATTTATAAAAATGTAGGCGGCTACATATTCTATTAGTTTACTGTGTCTCGTTGCTTTTCGCTTTTCTTCGTTCTTACAGAGAACTTGTTAACATCACATTGTTATCTCATAATATCTATTACATTAAATAAATAAATAAATATAATAAAGCTTAATTTTAAACTGAATAAATAAATGAAATAAGAAAAGAAAAAGGGAATTCTTTGACGATGAGATATTCTGGCTTTAATTTTTTTTTTTTTAACTTACACTATTATATAATTACTACTATTGCTTAGTACTGTTGGGCAAGTGTTGGTCTGGTAAATGAGCCGCCAGGATGGTACCATCCCACGCCTTTACTAAATCTCTCTTTCCCACATACTGTATTTCATTATTATTTCATTTGAGGATATATTTAAACATCCAACATCGGGGCCCATTAAAGAACATATTTATAAAAAAAAATAATAATAATAATCTGGTGTGAAACACTCACACGACTTTCTCTTATTTGTGCCAGTAAAATTATATATAAAATGAAAAATTTGGTTTTAACTAAAGTTTTTTTACAAATATTTGTTTTAAAATTAATATACAGGTGGTGGGAAGATAAGTATATCTACCTGTCGGCAAATAGAGAAGTGATGGTTCAAATACACTGAATGAACTGCACAAATTTCGCGTAACTATTAGGGGGCGTACAGAGATAGTTGAAGTGTGCAACTACTTGGATTTAGCAAGCGTACAGAAAAACTGTAGCTAAGTAACATACACATATTCTCACACTAACCATTATAGACGACTACATTCTGTACATATAAGTAATATCTAAAGAAGTCATAACAGATATTTTAAGTTGCAATAAATTTCGCTACATAATCCACTCTTGCTATAAACATCCAACATCATCAATTTTTACATCCTCTTAGTCCTAGTAAGAGGAAGTATTGTAATCGTGTCAAATTTTCGATATCGAGTTTTCATCGGAAATATCCGTTTTGAGGTCCCCTGAGTCAAAAAAAGTGATTTTTAGCAAATGGTCTGTGTGTGTCTGCGTATGTGAACAGCATAGCTCAAAAATGAAAAACCGTAGAAAGTTGAAACTTGATATTACGTTTAGGTATCACCATGGAATCTCACGGTGCTTATCTGTCAAAATTCCTCAACCGGAAGTACCACTTTACTAGTTTTTTTTTTTTACGTTTTTGCGTTTTTCTCTAAAATAGCTCCGACGATTTTCTTTAAACTTGTTATATCAACTACATATACAATAAGCTACAACTTTTATTTAAAATATTTCTCTGGCAAAATTCATTTAAGGGCAGTTATAAGGGAGGGGTGGGTTTACGTTTTCATCTAAAGTGCTATTTCAGTTTATTAGACAATTCTGTCATCTAAATAATGTTAATTAGAACTAAATATGTTGTTGGAATTCCGAGTTTGAAAAACCGGATAACCAGAAGTGCGTTTACTTTACCACTTTACTAAATGATTTTTTCACTTTTTTGCGATTTTCTCAAAAATGGCTCCGACAATTTTCTTGAAACTACTTATTTAAACTAAACATCCAAAGATCTACAACTTTTATTTAAAACATTTCTCTGGGAAAATACATTTAAGGGCACTTTTATGAGAGAGGTGAGGTTATGTTCTTCTCTAAAGTGCTCTCATAGTTGATGATACAATTCTATCATCCAAACAAAATTAATTAGAAATAAAAAGATGGCCAAAATTTAGAGTTTCAAGGAAATCAGTAAACAGGAAGTGCCCTTTTACTGAAGTTTTTTTCAGTTTTCGAAGAATTTCAGTAAATCTGGTACACTAACTATAAAATTTGTCAATTATAATTTTGAGAACTGGAGTAAAAGAAAGTTGTGTGAGTGTTTCACACCAGATTTTTTTAGAAGTTATTACTTGGTCGTCTATGTGTTCATTCTTCCACATGTTGACGTCTGTTTCAACACTTCAGATTTTCTTCTTCTTGATATTTTCCTTGTTTAAAATCTTTTTTCAACCTGATAACAGATAATAAATAAACTGCACTGTAATTTATTAGTCTAATAATTTGTTTTAATTTAAAGTAACAAAATTATTGGAAGATAACAAGAACTATTATAAAGATAACATAATTACTCTATTAAACCTGGGAAGCAAGTGCATATTCTTTCTGATGGCTAGGACACTTTCAAAATTTTTCTTTGCCTCATAAGTTCTATGTACTAACTTTATTAGGCAACAGTCAATGGTGCACCCTAAGATGTACTTACTATACGACATAGCACGTCGCTTATAAACTAAATATGATTATCTCTGCTCATTTTTTTTACTCAGGTCATGAACATCAATCAAAATCACATCTGAAAACAAAGTAATTTAGGAAACCATTATACGAACAGTTCAATTTATAAAGGTTGTAACACTAAATAATCCAAAGTAATTATTTAGAAAAAACAAAAGATTATATAATAAACTATGATTACAAAATATCAAACACTCACCAAAATCTATTGGTCACTTTAGGTTGTTATCATCGGAAAGATTTGTACTGTATTACTTCTCACAATTATTATACTAATTGTTTATAAACTAAACATAATTGAATATATTTGTTTAACTGCAGAATATTCTGCCTTAAAATTGGACATTTTAAAGTAAGGAATACTGAATTAATTGTAGATCTTAAATATTCTGTTCAGGTTTATTATTGTTTGAAACTATGATCCGATTTCAATCGGTTATTTGTTGAGGCCTTTAGTTTTGATAATAAAATGCTAACCGGCGATAATATATATATTTATCAATTTTTATTAACTAATCATATTTTTCATTTAAATTTTCAATAAGTTTTCATTAATTATCAGATTGTTGCACTGCAATAATTGCCTAATTAAATTTTTACTGGAACTTTCCCAAACATTTTATATTTTATGTACCAGAAAGGATGAGTACATGCATTATTTCTCATTGCTAATTACCAAATATAGTTAAATAACAAGTCTCTACTTATTTTATTTAACTATAGAGTAAAACACAAAGAAAGAAACGATCTCAATGTATCATTGCGTGCAACGTTTTTCATGCTTCTTTCATACCTATTTTAAGAAAGCGCTTTTTTCCATCAAGTCCCCTACCTGAAAAGATTAGAGATTTTGCAAGTTCAATTCTTTGGGCTATAAGAAGAAAAAGAAATCCTCTAGCCAAATTATTGAGTTAAAAAATGTTCAAATCAAATCTAATTCTCATACAACTTTCGCTTTTCTATAAAGTCTTACAGTTTTAATTGAGCGATTATCTGCAAAGATAAACTGTTACTAAGAGTATATTTTTATTCTTAATACTCTACAGACGATAGAACAGTAAAGTAAAGGAATGCTTATTTTTCCAGGCGGGCTTAACGTCCAGCTACCAAAGAAGGTGTCGTGGACGAGGGCGGAAACAGCTACTTTACTATTAACATTTTTTAAACAAATATAAAATTTAGCAGTTATACGCTGGACTTGAACTGGGGTCCTCCCACTTACAAGTCCATGCTCATAACCACTACACCAACACCCGCCCCGATAGAATAGTATATTTCAATGAAATGACAGGGCGTAGATCCCTCAGCCACAACAGAACTGTATGAAATAACTTTTCGCACCACAACATAAATTTCAAATAATAATATTTTGTATAGTTAATTAACAATGATTAAAAGAAACCCTCTTTCGTTTTGGGAAAAGTCGTGAAACCAGTCAACCGACTTTTGAATTTTGGCAACAGATTTAATTTTCCAAGATATGAATCAAATTTTCAGCCTTACAAAAATTTTTGTTTTTCCTTTATTGCAGGTATTTAAATTACAATTTTTTTTTTTATTAACAACAAAATAGGAAAAGAACTCAACGTTTCAACAATTTACTTTACCATTTTCTAGAGTAATTAATACCAACCTTATTACTGAACTTATAGCATAAAAATCCAATTTGAAGAAACCAAATTTCCGTCAAATATTTTTGAATATACTTATAATTAATTTAAGCTTGTCTATTATTATAATAAGTAAGAAAAGCTTTTTTTCCCTTTGTCCTTTATATTTAATAGTAGACTTTATTTAAAATGCTAATACTTAGTTTTTGACAAACTTAAATAAACCAAAAAATTTTAGAAGCATTATTTAAGCAAATTTGGAAACAGCAATGAATGATAGAAGGGAATGAACAACAAATAAAAATATATATTAAGGCCATACATTTAATTAAAAACAAATAACTCAAAAATGCAAAGTAAAGAACTGAATAGACAAAAGAAAATCAAAAAGATAGTCACTATTACAACTGTTAACAATTAATATTATTAATAAACTTCAAAAATTAATTTGTATATTGCTTTGTCAATCAGAAATTCTTCTGTTTTTGGCCTTCTTTTTTTTTCAGAACACGTAATATTTTGATTAATTAGGCTCTCTGTTGGGCTTCCAGCCATAGTCAAATTCAAAATTAGAACACGCCACCGTACCTGGATAGCGCATAGCATAGCGCCAAAACCGGTGCCTATGGTCACATAGCCTTACCAACAAAGAAGGCAAGTTACCATCCCTGTCATGTGGAGGCGGACCTCTACATATCCGTCTAGTATTTCGCATTACCGCAACTTCACGAGCAAACTCAACAAAGTCTTTAAAATTTATGGCACTTTTCGTCAATTCTTTACAGTCTCTCAGCCAGGTTCTCTCCCCGTTTTTTCAGCTTGAATTCCATATGGATTCTTGCCTCGTCGAGGAAAGGACATCGGAAGAGAACGTGATGCACTGTGTACAGTTCATCTCATTCGCAATTCGGGGAATCTTTCAATCCCAGCTCATGGAGCTTAGAATTGAACTCCCATGGCCTATGAAATATTGCCTTACGGTTTGGGATAGCTCCAGCCATCGAATCGATAGTCTGTGATGCAAATTCGGGAAGAACTCATATGTGGTTCACCCTTTCTCAGCTTCATCCCAGCGTTTTTACAACTTCCCAATCTGTACTCTTCTTTGCAAGGGCAGGAGGCGTATGACTGGACAGTTCCTCACCATCAAGGACAATCATTCCCTCTTTCTTATACTTATGAATTCCCTCTACGAGGAGATCAAGCGGCAATACACCAGCGACCACCGGTAAGGAGACCGTGAAGGATGTCGCGTAAAGCCATTGTTACAGAGCACAAAATGGCTCTTTGCATTTGTAATAGAGTGCCGCTGTTCGACAGCATGTCCAGCTTGTCAGCCTAACAAGCACCTGCGTACGTTGCAACATTCTCTATCACACCCCATAGACGGTTAAGGCCCCACGCCAGTCTTTAGCCCCCACTCACCACGGGCTACTCTTTTTATTCCCTGGTATAAGTTGAGACATCTGGAGGCAACCCACTGAATATGGAGCTTAAAAGAAAGCTTCCGATCCAGCAGCACTCCCAGGTACTCAACCTGGGTCACGTGGACTATTCTGTGATCGTCCACCCTAATCTAGGGAGGACGACTGGGATGAAGCTTGCCTTTCATTAGCATCACTTTAGACTTCACTACAGCGCTAGCACGCTCCTCTAACTCCCGAACAGAATCTCCATGGAAACTATTACGAGGTTATCAGCGTATGCAACCGAATCACAATAATCCATATTCTCAATATGCTCTAAAAATTCATCCATAACTAGGTTCCACAGGAAAAAGTCTGCAGAGCCGACGGTATATACGTGTAGCCATTCATCAGATGGCTACCGTCTGGATACCGAATCAATTATACTGAAACAGAGTAAATACTGTCTTGTAAATCTATGAACCTGAGAGAAACTGAGTTAATCAGTTTCCTGCTGATAATATTTGGTTTGTACTAGTACCTATGTTTAGAAAGAAATTCCTTCTGTTAAACGGTTTCTGCCACTACAAGTCCCATTCCGTTATAGCCTCTTGAAAAAGGATATCTTTTATTAAAATTTTTGAAGATTTGGTGTACGATCGTGGCAAATTAAACTCCTTAGAAGGCTTCATAGTTACATCCGCTTTCTCTTATCCAGCCTATCGTTATCTTCATACCAAAATTTTCTAATTCTTCGATCTTTTTTTCTAATTCATACTGGTAAACTGCTGTGATTATTTAGATTCTTAATTGCTGTTACAGCCATTCGACTGTCAGTTCTGATTACTTCCGCTGTGTGTTTGTTTGTATATGAACAAAATATTTCAAAAAACCAAACAAATCGCAGGAAGCGCAAACATTGATTTCCGCTTAGTGAACTAGCGCTGCATCCGACACAAAGGTTTCCGGAAAAATCCATCAACCGGAAGATCGAATTTACCGATTTTTTTTTCAGTTTTTCGCGATGTTCTCAAAAATTCACCAACAATTTTCAATTTTCTTTAAATTTCGTATTATATTTGCATTAAATACCTATAACTTTTATTTTTTTTATGAAACATTTCTCGAGACAATTGATATTTTGAGGGCTTCTGAGGGAGTTTTGAGGGATCAGTCCGCGTTATGCTTTCTTCTAAAGTAGCCATTTCAAAACGTATCACTAGTATATCATTAATACCACCAGTATAATATTAATATAAGCAATTTCATTATGAGCAGAATTCTGTATTCAAAGAAACTCGATAAACTAGAGGATTACAAAATAGGTTTTTGAGTTTCTTGAGGTTTGTCGAATACGACCACAACGGTTTTCTTTAAACTTGAAAAGCACAAAAATAAAAACGTATCACTTTTATTTGTAACGTTTTCCAAAAAAAAGAAAAGAAATTATTTTAGAGGGCTTTCTAGAGGCCTCTCAGTTACGTTTAATTTAACAGACGCGATATGGTCTTGGTCCAGAGGGCGCTATATATAATACATATTTAACCCCTACCACTTTATTTTAAGGGCAGCTCCATTAAACTTTTTGTAAATATTGCCTTTTTTTTTTAAATATGTTTCACACCACACTTTTGCTCTACAGCAGTAACCCTGCGGTAAGGCCGTTTTTTTACAGCCAGCCTACAACGACTTAAATGTCTTCTAGACACAGTATAAATGTGCATAAGATTGTAGCCCATTTTCTTATAGTAACTACTTAAGACTTAGGAGCTCCCAAAATATGTATAGTAATTAGCAAAGTAAACCTACTTTTCTGGTGGGCTTAACTTCCAAGTAACTAATTAGTGTCGTGGATGCACATACTTTAGTATTAGTATTTTTTAACCAAAACAAATTTAGCGGGAACCCTCCAATGACAATTCCCTCCACTATCTCTAGGTGAAAATTCAATCTAAAAAAATTCTGTCATGAATGCTGTAAAAATTCCTCTCTCAGCCGTAAGAGAAAGTAAAAATAGGCGAAAAAACAAAATATAGGGTTGTAGCCAAGAAGATTGCCCAAGTGGAATGATATTAGAAAAAGGGATTCATTAAAATCATTATCACGTCAGAGACATTTTCCGTGATAGCCTGCTTCTTTTTGTGCGTCATCGACCGGTTTTGGACGTTCGCTCATCTTCAGGATGCGTTTGTCAGACAGTGTGATAACACAGACTTACACAGAGCAAATTCAGTTTACACACTCTGTAAGTGTGTAACACTGCCTGACAAACGCATCCTGAAGATGGGCGAACGTCCGAAACCGGTCGATGACCATAAAATGAAGCAGGCTATCACGAAATATCTCTGATGCTTTCCAACTCTGCGGAACCAACCACCACAACAACTCATTATCACGTATTCAATTTAATCAATTGGAAAACATAGGAAGTATTTTTATTAACTTCTTAAAAACAGCATCAATAATGCCATAAATGCTTAAATGAGGGGAACTATTTGCAGGGGTAATGCCATTTATTACGAAACAAATAGAAAGATTAAATTTTCAATCTGCATTTATCTAATTTGTCGTACTTTTTAGTGTTGATATTCAGTGTTTAAACCAATGTGAATTTCAACAGCTGTGGCACTTTTATTCTCTATATATGCTTTTTACACTTATAAACCATTGCATAATTGCATAATAGTTTACTAAAAATGGTATTTTAAATGTATGTACAGGTTGTGATAGCAGTACTATTTGGCGTGGTACATGCCTCTTCTATATATCGCCCATTGAAATACAGAAGTCACCGACAAGCTCAACAGCAAGGGCAAGAACAAGGACAGTCTCAATCGCAGGGTCCAATAACGGTTTTTAATCAAACAATTCCAGGAAGTCAAGCAATAAGTAGTAACTTTCCTACCGCACAAGGTGCTGTAGATCAATTTGAGATGGCGGTTAATCAAGGGTCACAAGGCCAAATACCCATGTTTCCGGGAAGTAATCAAATACCTTATCCAAATTTTCCGGGTAATCCTTTTGGACAACAGGGTCAATCGCAAGGACAATCACAAGGACAATCTCAAGGACAAAGGTACCCAGAATTTTCACGTGGTGGAGAATTACAGTCTACACCTCCAGTTCCGATAGTTAGCTATGAATATGTTCCGAACGCTGATGGTAGCTACAAATATAGGTAATTATAATTTAATTTTTTATTCTAAATGTAAGTTGAAAAGAGATATTTAGTTTTTAATCATTACTTCTTAGCACTACAACTCTTTTTTTGGCCTTGGCCTCCTTGGAATATGTAGCTCAGTGTTTTGCAAAGTGTGATCCCTGAACGCTAGCTTAATGCAATCTATCCATCACAGTCTTGGCCTATTTCCCACAGCGCTTAAAGCGAAAGTTTAAACGTACTTCCAGTGAACCTTAAGCTCGTTTAACCTGATCATATCTTCTCCTGATCTATCTTCTCAGAGCTTTAAATGTTGATTCCTTCCAAAACTCATAGTTCTTGCGCTTTCTTTATCGTTTGATTTTCTTATCAGTACGAAAACAAAACTTTGCTTTTCGAAACTATGTGCTTATTGTTCTTCAGATCCATTTGAAGCGATATTCTAGAGATGTATAAAAAAAATTGGCTTATCAGGAATTATTGTAATGAAGTCCTCAATATCAATTGGAAAACATTGCAAGTATTTTTATTAACTTGTTAAAAATAGCATCAATAATGCCATAAATGCTTAAATGAGCGGGAACACTTGCAGGGGTAATGCCATAAAGATTTCTTTTATTGTTTTATTACGAAACAAATAGAAAGATTAAATTTTCAATTTGCATTTATCTAATCCAACCATCTTTGAAATTCTCTCATCTAACAGCTAATCACTTAACAGATCAGGTAATGAGGAATTTTAATGTAATTTAATGAGGAACCTTAAATTTTAATATAATGAGGAATTGTTCTGATAAGAAACCATAAAATAATAGCACTTTCTTTTACCAATTCTAATCCCAATCTACAGATATTCTTCATAAGTGAAGTTTTAATATTTAACATTTAGTTATGTAGAGATTATTTAGGTGGTGAAGAAAACAATAGATGAAATAATATGTGAAACCCCAAAAGCAATTGTAGGATAACTTATCCAAATTTAGTTTTATTTCGTTTTGCAGTTTTGCGAGTTTTATTCCCCTCTTGTAGCACTTCGATTTTGATTTGCAAACTGAATTTTCATCATTTTGAGGTAACTTGAAGATTTTTGGAAATATATGTATATATCCTCAAAAACTAAAAATTCAGAAATACCACTTACATCCTTTGGTTACCAGCTTACCAGCATAACCGGAATCGAAGCTGTCGTGACACAACAAATTTCGTAAACCAAAAGGAAACGTGTTGATAGACCACTTCCCTTGAAAGTGCTATTTCATTAGTTGTAAATTCAATTAAGTAAGTAACATTACTGTTGTGTCTAGCGATTTTATTTAAATAATTTCTATTTACAATAAACATTTAAATATATCATTTTTATATGAATCATTTTCAGTGATAATTGGGTTTTTGAGAACTCTTGAGAAACTGTACAATCAGGCTTTCTTCAAAAGACTAATTGTAGTACAATGTATGTTTCCTCCATATTTATAACATTGTGGGGGGGGGAAAAAATATGTAAAATTTCAAATTCTTGATAAAAATCTATTCATTGGAATTTAAGTAATGCAATCAGAGAAAATTGTATACATTTTTATTAAAATAAATATTAACATATTATTCTCTCGTTATAACAAAATAAAGCTTGCAGTGCTATCTCTTGACTCTTAGAAGAGTTAATAAGAATTGGTATTTTTCATATTACGCCGTTGACTTCACCACAATACTAAAGTGTATTTTGTAATGTTTAAAAGTTCCTAACCAATGAAAACGAAGGTGTTATATGATTTATAATTTCCTTCTTAAAAAATAATCATTTCAGCAATTTTTTTTTGCTTAAATATTTCAGATATAATAATGTGTTTTCTCTTAGATTAGAGAATGAATTGTAAAAGATTTTAATTAACGATATTTATTTATATTTTCAATAGTTTCTAAATTTCTTGGTGTTTGGTGATAAATTTAAATAATCTGGCTGTAATGAGAATTCCAGAGTTAGTTGCAAGAACTACATTTTTAAAATTAAATTTGAACTGAAATTTGTTTAAACATTTTTTTCATAAATAATTAATAAATTCATAGTAGATAAAAAATAAATAAATAATCATTATTAGGTGAAATAACTATTTTGTTTATTTCTATTTTTTGAAATTTTTGGTCAAGTTGTAAAATGCGGAATAGTAAATTATGTAAGCGGAATTTGGTACGAACGGAAATGATCGTGGTGATATAAAAATATTTGTTGCGGTTGGTTCCGCAAGCTGGAAAGCATCAGAGTTATTTTCATGATTGCCTGCTTCTTCTTTTTTTTTTGTGTGTGGTTATGACTGGTTTCGGGCGTTCGCCCATCTTCAGGATGTTTTTGTCAAAACAAGTGTGATAACAAGCTAGGGCAATCTTCTCTAGGGCAAGGGTCTCTTCCTTGGCCAGTAGGTTAAAACTTTTTGAAAGCAGTGTCTCCTCGGTACTGCTGTATGGCAAGTGAGGTTGGGGCGTTAAGGTACACAGATCAGTTAGAGGTCTTACAGACCAAATTTCTTAAATCCTTGTACTACTGGCTGAATTGCACAGCTAGCTATATGGTGGAATGGAGACGGGCAGCATCCAGTTGAGATATCTTGTTTTTAGTACAGCTTTACTTCCCGCATTCCTAAAGATTGTTACAACAGGATGTTAACAATGGACAGTTTAGTCGGTAATAATACCAAATTCAACTGGGTTTCGCAAATGAAGGAGTACTTTGCTGACCTCGGATTTAGCTGGTTGTGGATAGAGCAAGATGCTGGATTTTATTAAAAGAATTGTTTAAGGCAATTCTGAATTGTTTAAGGGATAAGTTGATCCGTCTGGAGCTGGAGGGGATTGCCAAGTCTTCCTATAGTACTATTTATTCTATGCTCGTTAACAAGCATGGAAGTCAGGGCTATTTATCATATAGTGTACCACTAGAGATATAATTAGGGTTGTGATTCAAGTACGAATGTCATCCGAAAAAAGGTTAATTGTGTACAGTAAGGGTGTTAAGTATGAGGTAAATTTGGAGTCAACTTGTGCTCTCTGTAACTATAGTCAGGAAACCTTGGCTCACATGTTTATTGACTGTCCTGCATTTTCTTTGTATAGAGAGAGATATTTATGTAAATATTACCCATTAACTGCAACAAGTATTTTCTCTATAAAATATAAGAATCATTTATTTGATGTGTATAAATTTATAATTAACAGTTTAAAATTGAGAAAGTTTTTTTTAGATTTTTAATGGATACTTTTTAATTTATATTTGTTTTATTTGGCTTTTATCTTTATTGATATTGTCAAATTAAGGTTGTTTATTTTATTAATTTTGATTTTACTGTTCATTTTGTTCATTCATTTTGTTTTTGTTTTTTTTTCTTCCATTTGTTTTTCTGCCAATTACTGAATGTAAATAGTTTGTATGTCAAACCACTCTCCATCTATCATGTACCAGTGTGTATTGTATAGATGTAAAATAAATAAATAAAAAATAAAAAAAAGTGTGATAACATAGACTTGCATAGAGCAAATTCACTTTAATAGAAATTAATATATAAAATGTTAATATACATTAATAATACACGAGAGTGTATATTAACAGAATTTGCTACTGTTTTGAAATTTGTCTGTGTTATCACAGTGTTTTGACAAAAACATCCTGATGATGGGTCGATGACCACAAAAAAAGCAGGCTATAACGAAAAATATCTCAGATGAGTATTCGGACGCAATAATTCTTTAAAAATATTTTTACTTAACCCAGGGTATTTCATAACAGTATTTCCAATTTCAATTTCGAAAAATCTGATATGATAATTCCTCTTAATCGCACTAAGAATGTAAAATATTCTTCTTTTTTTCTGGATTTTTTTAAGGTGTACAACAGCTATGGTCCTTTGCACCTGTTTATAAGTTGTAAGGACTCGTTCAAGATGCATATCCATACCCACCAGCCTAAACAATTTCTATACCAAACGCACAATCTAGGTCTAATCATATTCCTCTACTCCCTTATATCACTTATAAAATAAATACCTACACACAAGACACCAGCAAACAACTAAACACATACATATGTACAGCTAGTTTCACAATAAATGAAATAGATCAAGTTCCCTAAGATATTCGAAAGTCTTACTGATATTGCCCTCATTGTCTCCTAATACATCTGTAAGACTGGTCGGCAAATTTACCTTTCCCCGCGCGTTTACATATTTCGAACATTCCAATAGAATATGCGGGATCGTTAATGTCGTATTGCAAGCGCTGCATACCGGCTGAGGTTCTCTTCGGAATATGTGGCTGTGTGTCAACATGGTGTGACCGAGTCTCATTCTCGCTAGGACAACTTCTTCTCGCCGAGACTCTCGATTTGAGGTTGACCAATTCTTTGTGGTACCCTTGATATTCCTTAGTTTATTTGACAGCTGCACTGATTGCCATTCCTTTTCCCAGTTGGAAAGATTTTGTTTTTTTTAGAAAAGCTTTCCAATCGACTGCAAGGACACATTCGTCTCTACAAGACATTGATGTCGCTTCTTTAGCAGCTTTGTCGGCAGATTCGTTATCACTTATCCCCACATGACCGGGAATCCAAATAAAGGAGACTTCTTTATTTTCTCGCAGGCATAGTTCCAAGAGCGTATGTATGCACTGAATCAACAAACTATCGGAGTCCCGATTGCCTATCATCTCCAGTGAGCTCCTTGAATCGGAGCAAATAATATATTTCTTAGGTTCATTGTAGTTCCGAATATGTTCTAGGGCTTTGTACACAGCGAATAACTCGGCTGTAGATATGCTTGAGATATTGCTTAATGGGAAGTTGTACAGCCTCTCATTCATGACGAAAGCTGCTCCTACTCCATTTATCGTCTTTGACCCGTCGGTGAATATTTTATTATAATTTTTATATTTAAGCAGTAGTCGCTCTTGTAGAAGGTTTCTGTATACGTAGTTCGAGTTTTACTTTTAATATATTTACCTAGTGTGTCGTCAAACTTAACCCATTCAGTGTC
>JAAEAF010009904.1:0-37953 GCA_011037195.1 Triatoma infestans
GCACTCCGTCGTATATGCTCCATATAGAGACCGCAATAGATCCTCTTTTCCTGTATACTTTGAGACTAAATTTCAATTATTGTAATAAAATTGTATCCCTCCCGGAGTGGCGTCTCTCACGCATTGTAGCTTTGGAACTTATCAGGAATGGTGTGGGCTGCTTTAGACAATGGACAGCACTAGCTCAGAAGTATTCGGTTGAGGTGGATTTCTCATTAAATAGCCGTGAAAAATGGCAAGAATATCAGTCAAAAATTCTTATAAAGATTAAAGATAGTTTTCGGGAGGAGTCTCTTAGGCGGGCCAGAGGTACAGAACGCTTTCTTTTGTATAGGACACTGGTGGACGTAAACTCTCAATTCGGACTGTTTTTTGGTCAAAATGCAAAAAATAAGTTATTATTAAATGATATGAGTTGGCTTTTTAAACTTAGGGGTGAACTATTACCATTGAGTTGCGTCCCTTGGAACCAAGATATAGACCCCCAGAAACTGTGCCCTCTTTGCTCCCATTGTGTTCAAGAAGATCTTTTTCACTTCTTGATTGAGTGTCCGTCATTGACGGAGCTCCGATCTTGGTATTTGGGGAAATCTGCCTTAACTAGTCGTCACATTGTTCATTATCTCTCTTCTTCGGAGTGTGGACCTCTTATTACCTTTACTAAACTGGCCTGGAATTATAGACTAAAACTTCTCAACTCTTAATTTTATTTAGTGCTTATATTTACCTAATTTACCACAGAACTGACAGCAAATTTGGGTCTATGATTTATTTATCTGTTCTTTATTTTACATTTATTTATTTTTATTATTTTTTTATTTTTATTTATTGTCAGCAATGTAATGAAAGTGCTTTCGTTTGATTTATTTTAATTTTACTATTTTAGTGATTTCTTATTTTTCCTTTTCTTTTTAATAATTGTGATTATTTTACGAGTATAAGCTCAGCTTTTGTTTTTCCTTGTTTTTTTTTTTCATTTCCCCATTAATATTTACTGTATGACCGAGCTGTTTAAAGTGTTATCTATATTTGTTAGCTATATAAAGTGTTGCTAAAGTTTATCTGTAGTTAGCATCAAAAAGCTGTTATTTAGTTTTGCCCTTCTTTTTGTTATATCAGTGTATTAACATCACTCATATAAATCTCTAAGTAATTTATTTAACTGAATGAATTTCTATAAGCAGCAACTCCAGCAGACGGCATTTGCCATGCTGTTTACCTTTTGTCTTTTACTACTTTTGTATATATTATATTTATTATACTTATCAAATAAAGGTTATTAATAATAATAATAATATTCAGTAAAAGTGAATATCGGGTTGAGAATTTTGATAGCTAATTTCCTGTCAGAGGGAAGTGATTAGCTAAGTGGTTAGCGTACTGGACTCCCACGCGTTGGACCCGACTTCGAGACCAGCAGTGGCTATCCTTAGATTTTTTTCTTCCTAGAAGCCTCTACAGCTCGAGAGAACACTGTCCGGAGGCCGGCAGTGCACTGAGAAGGCTCCGGGCGCCAATGACCATAGATGTTGACGCTCCTTAAATTAAAAAAAAAAAGCTTCCTGTCGGACCCGATGGTGTTACAAAAACGGAATGTCAAGTTTGTACTTTCTGCAATTTTCCACATTTTGAGCTATGCTCAAATACATGCATACTCATGCATGTTATGCTGTTGAAATACCTGCATATATACCACACACACAATTTCACAAACACAGGTTATTTTGTAAAAAAAAAACAAAAAAACCACACTTTCGGACTCAGAAGACCTCAAAGCGTATATTTCCGGTGATAACTCGACATTGAAAATTTAACCCGTAATCATAATACTACGTAATCCAATTATGCAAACAATAATAGTGTTTATGTGATTATTAAGATTCGTTCGGTAAAGGTGGAAAACATCAGAGATTTTCCAAGATAGCCTGTTGTATCTAATCTTCAAAATGTCTTGGATAAATTGTTTGATATCAGATACTAACACAGTGAATGTAAACTTATTCTTGCCCTGTGATAACACAATGTTTATCAGAACACACTTTAATTGGGTGTTTGCTTGAAACAAGATAGATGACCACAAAATGAAGCAGGCTATCATGAATTTAATTTGTATAAATAAATGTTCTGGTCTATAGGGGTTTTAATTGTACTATTAAAAAACGTTGTGCTTTTACAAAAACTGGCAGCTTCTGGTGGTTCAGCAATGATTACCATACGCTTTTACTAGCAGATCTGTTTATTATTAAGTCTCGTCAACTCATCGGACAATGAGTCGTAAAAAAAAATCTATGGGTAGCAGTGGACTTAATTCGGGACCTTCGCTTAGGAGTTCATTTCTACAGCATGTTACCATTGAGTAAGTTTCCTTCCGTATGAGTATTTATAGAATATCTGAATTTATAGAAGTATCTGATATATACTGAACGTTGTATTATAATAAGCAGTCCACTGTTGAGAAAATTTCCTGCAACAAGTGATGGGCTCTCAATTTTGATGATACATGGAGAATGTACAAGCGCTACGCTTTCAATTTCAGTTCTTGCCCACCTTCTGGTCTACTCACCTGTACGCTACGTATAAATGGGCTAAAAGATTTAAAGTATCAAGCACTCTTGTGCTTGAGTATAGCCAATGCGAAATATTATGAATTCAGAACAAATAAAAGTGTTAAGCAGGGAGTTAATCTTTAACACGTTTCTCTTCATATTATTTGTGGATCAAATTATTAAGGAATACTTCAAGACAATGAAGCCATTCCTATTAAAACATGAGTACTGCAAAGTACAGAGCAATTATATTCGCTTTCATAGATGATATTCTTATACTTGCAGACATAAGAGTAACCTTCAGACTAATATCAGAGATATTTTCCGTGATAGCCTGGTTCTTTTTTATGGTCATCGACCGGTTTCGGGTGTTCGCCCATCATCAGGATGTTTTTGTTAAACAGTGTAATAAATGGACTTGCACAGAGCAAAAACAGTGAACACTATACAGTACTGTATACCGTGTACACTTATATACAGTGTATCAACTGTATTTACTCTGTGCCAGTCTATGTTATTACACTGTTTAACAAAAACATCCTGATGATGGGCGAACGCCCAAAACCGGTCGATGACCACAAAAAGAACCAGACTATCACGGAAAATGTCTCTGATGCTTTCCAGCTCTGCGGAACCAACCACAACAACTACAGACTAATATGAAAGTGTCGTTGAAGAGCTGGGAAAGGTGAAGTTATAGCTAAATCTAGAGAAGACTCTGACCACAATGATAACGAAAGAAAGAAAGACAATTAGTTTAAGGAGGGGCACAAATAGAACAGATGGATATTTCTATGTCTCTATTTCAAAATGGTAGCATGGAGGGAGAAATGAAAAAAAAAGTGGTATCTGCGTGAAAGGTATTTTTAAGCTCTGTGGTGAACAGATTCTTAGGATAGCGAAACGTGTCTCTAAAGCAGCAAAAATAACAGAATGTAAAGACCGTTATCCTGCCGATCCTTACATATTCTAATGAGTACTGGACTCTCACAAAAAATCATATATGCGCGATCCAAGCTATGAAGTTGCGATACTTGAATATAATAGAAGGGTAAACAAGAAGGTACAAAGTCAGAAATGTGTATATCAGTAGGAAGTTTTAAGTAAAACTCACAGCGGAGATCTTAGCAACCAGCCAGTTATGATGGTTTAGCCATGTTTTAAGGAATAAGGAAGGGAAGATTAGCAAGAAGGTATATGAGATCAGAGCGATGGGTATTAGTAAACGAGGAAGACCTAAAATATTTTAAGGACGTGGAAACTGGATGTTCAATAGAGAAGATGAGATTGGAAAAGAAGAAGGTTCAGGATGCAAGTCTTCGATGCCGCTGTAGCGCTAGAACAGAAAAGACTAGAAAGAAGAAGATTACTGTCTCAGTAGGGTGTGCTGATTTCAACCTTCACATGACTTGCTATTAACTATATAATAATCAAAAATTATTTTGAATTTAACGAAATGACCCACATGAAATTTCACTTTAAAACTACTTTGAACATTTTTTTTTAAATAGCAAACAAAAAATATTGACCAATTAGATTAAGTAAATTAGTGATATGAACCGTTCACAACTGTTAATAGTTACCCATTTAACTTTATTTTCTAAAATAGTTCGCCAAGTTTACATAAAACTTAACTACTTTTTAAACCACTTAACATTTAATGGACTTCCAACAATTATAACAGAATAAGTAAAATTACTTCAAGTATATCCCCCCCCCAACTATAAGGTAATCAACATTTTCTTGTTCAAGAAAACTCATTTTCCTAAAAGTAAAATTCAAGCAGTCTTGAAAAAGAACTCTAGTCAGTATTAGTAAAATGTTATAAGCTAAGTTTTTATTGACCGAAGACAATTGCTTTTTTTTTTACTTATTAAAAAAAAAACAATAATCCTATCTTTTAAAAAATCAGGGTAATCCTGTAATTTTATTTCATTGTTTTATAGAAGGATTTTTTTAATGACTGACTTGAATATTTTACATTAATAGTGCAATCAAAAGTAAATTTTTTACTTTTAAAGATATTTCCAAACTTAATTACCAGAATTGCAATTAACTAGATAACATCCAGACTTATTACGTACTTATAAGAGCACTCTATTATATTCCATTTATTAGCAATTTCGAAATCAACTGTCATTTGAAATGGTGAGCCAGTAGCATGATATTTAAGCGCCCCGTTTATAAAAATATTTTATTGCTTCGCAATGATATGAAATGAAATTATTTCAACTTTCTTATAACATAAATATATCTCCTCCTAAACAAGTTCTTAGAGCCAAGTAATGAGATCACATTACTCACATAATCAGGCGTTTCAGAAGTGCTGCTTGCTTTATATTATAAATTCACGTTTAACTCCAAACCCTCAAACAAAAAAGAAACAATATTCAAATCAAATTCTATTTATTTACGATATAAATGATACGATATATTGGAGCGTACATATATTATCATTGGTACAAAAGTACTAATAATTTAAAAAAAAAAAAATAAAGGAAACCGACTTCCTAAGGAGGAATTGCAACATCCGGTGATAAATATTTCAAACGACCAGTTTTTAGCGAGAATACTTCACTTTATTGCATATCCCTTTTAGAATGAAAGCGTAACAATAGAAAAACTGGAAAAGGGAACAGCCCGCGTTACCTATGTAATGACATGGCAAGGTCATAGCAATGTCAAACCTTTACAACACATAACAAAGAAAGAATAATTTATAACTAGTGGCCTAGCCGGCTGCTGTCTTCAAGACAAGGCCGCGGCCAAACAAACAAAACCAAGGGTCAATACTTTACATCAAAGCAAGCACCGATAAGCTGGCCACTGACCTAAATCACTGGTCACCGAACTAACCAAGGTCGCACAAGGTCGCACACTAGGACAGATGTCTTGGTGTGAGTGTTGCTAACACTAATATATAAACTTCGCCCCATTGGAAGAGGGGATGATTATACGATTATACTTGAGTACGTCTTCAGATATTATACGAGCAGCAGTTTCCGCGTCCCTATACAGTTTTTATTTATACTTATTTCCTTAGTTGTGCATCTTAGTTCATTTATTTTAATCATTCTAAATTATTAGTTATTTATCTCCTATTTATTTCTAAGTATTTCTTGTTAATAGTTACCATTACTCACGTTTAAATTATTGTATAAATACAGTCTATTTTTATAAATTCCTTGTTAATAATTCGAGCACTAACTTCCAAAAATCTCTAAACTAACTTCCGCCCTCTTCAAGACATCTACTACATACCTTAGGAATCACAATAAACGATTCCACTACATCTGGTGGCAGCGGTGGGATCTGATCATCCGATACATCCAATACGATACAAACGATTCCACTACACCTACCTTCATGGTGAATAACAAGCCAGGATGGACGAGAAGTATAATACAAGACAGAGTGGCTGACTGGAGCTCGTCTTATTGTATGGAAGCTACCATTTCGAACACAGATCTAGAGAAGATATCGGCAGTAAATTGTATAATTGTACCTTGCAGGGGATTCCCTAGAATTTAAATTTAGAATTCTAATTAGTTTAAATTCATTACTTTATTATTTTAACAAATAAATTATCTAGCATAAAATAACATTAACATATATTGTTGTGGTTGGTTTCGCAGAGCTGGAAAGCATCAGACATATTTTCCGTGATAGCTGTGATATTTCTTTTTGTGGACATCGACTGATTTTGAGCGTTCGCCAATCATCAGAATACTTTTTGCCAAACAGTGTGATAACAGAGATTTGCACAGAACAAACTTAGTTGATTCACTCAGCATGTTTGGCAAAAATTATCCTGATGATGGGCGAACGCCCGAAATCGGTCGATGAATTATTGAATAACAATTACAAGTTGATTGTAATAAATGAAATAAGTTAGATTAATTTAAAATCAAATGTTAAAAACACTATAACTGGCCCTGATGTTCTATCTCGACGATGGCTGGTTGAATGTCGAATTTCTGAATGCTGAATGTCTGTTCTGAACTGTAAGACAACTTGTGAAAGAATGCTTTTCTTGGTAGGCCTTTTATTTGTAGATAGGGTAAAAGACAATGCTGTCTAAGTTCTACGACCTCTCTTCTAACGGTAGCCTTGTACCTGGATTTTACCCTTTTTGGCAGCCAACTTGCATTTTTCTTTCAAATAATACTCTTCTTTAAATAAAATATGTTTCCAAAATTATTTCAATTTTTCCCAATTGCATCTTCCATTACAGAATGAACAAAATATCTCGAAATGATAAATCGCAGAATTATTTTAAGTATTGCTAAAAACGTCTTAAATATCTTGGTGGCTTTTTATTTATACAAGAATCTTGTGGGAGATTGGATGGAACTTGCTTGTGCTTTGATACAGGTAGCCACGTAGAGCGTTGAAGTCGCTTAGGATGCGCTTATCTGGTGGTGCTATCCCATGGTAGATAATAGTTACATCAATTGTGTTTGTCTTCTATCCCTTAAGTGATGGTACTGAAAAGAAAATAAATAATAAAAGAAAATGAATTAAAAACTGAGTTTCTCAGACAATGATGATGGCACTTGTTAAATGATAATGGATTTTATTGTTCCAGTTAAGTGCTTGAATTGGATAGGAAAATATAGAAAGGAAATTGCATTGAATGGAAGAAAGATAGTGAACTAAAATAAAGGAAAAACTCTTAAAAATAATTTCTAATGAACAGCTTTAGTGTTTGTCCTATTGTTTCACTAAAAGAGTGTAAATATTGAAAATTGGGGAAAAAGGGGTTCAAATGTTTGGTGATGGACAGGCTATAGTTCATAGTCGCATTAATAGCAGTTTAGAAGTTTAACCACAAAAGAGGACCGTCGTCAAGGGAGTTATCAGAGTGAATTACCAAACCGTAACCACTACAAAACTTCTCTTTCCCCTAGCATCACTTCATGTATATATATAAGTATAATGGGGAAGGGAAAAAGGGCCGTTTCCAACCAGAGACTCCTCCCATGCTATAACACATCCCACACAGCACTCAACTGACCATCCCCTTAGGCTGAATATCCTTTAAAGTTCGTCTAGTTTGGTTTGAAACGGAGCCGTAAGAGGAGATCCTCCCCCCTCCCATTGTATATGGTTGGTGGGGGGTAAATGGAACAGACCAAACACAGAAAGCGGCTCGTTTTGGTCTTCTTTAATTGTACCACTTTTTACGGTCGGTAAAGCTTTTTGTGGTTACAGTGGACAAGTACAAAGCGTGTAGAACAAGTTTTCTCATTTTATTACCGTGTTGTAATCTAACCATGTACAACCTCACCCTACAGTACCAAACTCCACTCATTGCTCTGTTATATTGAAGTTCTTTTATTTTTATATGTCCAAATATAGAGGACGATGGAACAAACAAATATAACTGTAATAAAACCAATCAAATTCCATTTCGTTCTATAAAAAATAAATAATAAAATTTTATTAATATTAATAAAATATAGGTAAAATATTGAATTTTATTACTTTGTCTTACTGGCTAGTAAGCGGAATTATTTTTATTGCGAGCATGCAAAATTTATGTAAATCAGTTTTCACAAGAAATATTTAGATAAATAGATCTGCACTAAGAGGTCTATTATGGAACCCCTGTGGTTGCTTACAGCACATACCTCAGCTTCGCCCTCTTGATCAGGCCTAGCAAGGCTGAAAGCGGCTCTACTATAAAGCTCCTGGCTGCGGGCCTACTTATTTCCAGTTGAAGAAATCTTGTCCTTGATTAGGCCGGCACACTAACAGGGGACGTGTACCGGGGTTTCATCCACGGCCTTGCAGAATACCGCGTTATCTGGAAGTAGTAATTGGTGCATTTGCCTATTCAGCCTACAATGTCCTGGTAGTAGACCCAATATTAGCTTTATGTCCCTTCGGCTATGGCTTTAGATTCCTGGTAAATTGAGGCAAATGTCTCTTAATAAAAAGTTCAGACTCTTTTTGGTGTTTTCTCCCCACCATTGCAGACTCTGTTCTTCTATCCAACCTTTGATAGAAATTTCAATTAGCCTCCTGGATAACACGCAAATGGTTCGGGGCCTATTAAGGTATCCTTCGAACCCTCCCTTACTAGGGGCATCCGCTCTGTCGATGCCCAGAAAACTCGCATGTCCCGCCACCCAGGCGTGTATCAGATTATTACGAGCACCCACCTCGGTAGGGGCAATTAGGTTGTCTCACACCAGTCTTGAGACTATTTGGTGTGAAGAAAGTGCCTTCAGGGCTGCCTAACTATCGGAGTATTTGGCTACTCTCCTACCTCCAATCCTTGCCTTACAATCTCCTTAGCGCATACTTGTAACACCACAACTACGGCCGAAAGACCGTGGCATACTTCCCTAGTCTGGCCTTAATCAAGTGTTGATGGTATATCACAAGTTAAACTATAGATTTAAAAAATTGTAACTAGAAATTTTTATCCTGAAGAAGGCAATAAATTTGCCGAAATGTCGGTAAAAATTTAATAAGAGTTTTTTTATGACTGAAACTCAACATCTATTTTACAACATTGAATACAGCGGTCCTGGCAAAGCAAACAAACATTTCTCATAATATTATCATTGCACATCAGAAGACTAGTTTTTTACAACGTTTTGAAATATAACATTTGCAAAATTAGAAGGCAGGAACAACATATTCAGACATCAGTCCTAACTGGTAATATTTCAAGTTTTAACTGTATAATTTTTTTTTTCTGCGCATCGACAACTTAGGTCATTAGCGCCGAAGTAGTAATTTAGGACCACTCGAGCTGGGATGGCGCCTTTCTTTCTCCCCACGATGTCCATCGCAGTTTCCATTAGAAGTGGCATGGAAGCCGGGGATACTGTAGCATGACTGCCATCTCCCCCTCACTTTAGCCATCGAAGCCAGTCGACGGGGGCAGGAGAGCTTACAATGACGCAGGACGCCATCCTCTTCCTTTCTCACCTGAGGCGGGATACCAGAATGGTAGGATGATAGCCACCCCCTGCCTCTCTTTGTTTTGCCTCAATTTTTCCTATATTTAACTGTGTAATTATTTGCAACCCCATTAAACGTCAAAAAACATTACAGGAAGACAAAGAAATACGAGTATTTTAGAATAAAATTTAAGAGGTTCTGAGGTGATTATAACCTACCAAAGCTAAATTAAAAAAAACGGAAGTTTATATCTCAGTGTACCTCATTAACAAAAAAAAAAAATAAAATTGTAGCTGAAACAAAATGAACATATAAAATTAATGTAATAAAACAATGAAATCTTTCATCCTCTTGAGAAGGGATGGGGGCTGATATTGTTTCAGAGTCACAAGTATCACATACGAAATTTGCTTGTGAAAGGCAAAGTGCGCTTTTGCACTCATATTTTGAGAATATTTTTTGTTTTCCAGTTTCATTAGTGCATGTCACATATCGTCGTCTTTTTGATGGGGCTGGAGAGACGGTATATGCGAATCGGAGCATCCTCTGTTTTTCTAGCCAACCTAGCGTCACGATCATCAAAACGGAGGCAGCGAATTAGAGTTTTGCAAGTTTTTATATTCATCACGAGTCTAATCTTTTCAATTCTATCACCTTCACCAACCCATAGTTGTTCAACAATTTTCCAATAAGCGCCTGCTAAATACAATAGCCCAATGAATGCCCTCATTTCAGTTACTTTGTCGTACTTATACCTCTTTTCCTGAAATACATATTCTTCATAGTTTATATGTATGGTTTGTGAATCTGACCATATCTGCAAGCATTTCTTCAGTGAATAACTTGTTCCAGCAATTGACAGCGGATATAGCCAACGTAGCTTTACATATAACTCCAGGCAGGTTAGTAACTATGTTGTGAGATTCTTTGCAAACATGTCTCCCTTTTCCCACAAAGAAACTGGCAGTTGCATCTGGTTCATGACCATTATTGTCTGGATCGGCCTCCTTCCTCCATCTCAGAATCTGCCTCTCGTCCTTCCTCCCCATGCTCCGAGGTAATGTAACCTAAATCTTCATCGTTTAAGTCTGTACTTTTCTGCAGTAAAAAAGTGTATTCTTTATCTGGCATTCTTTGCAGACGCGGTAGCAAACGAAAATGCTTCGACAAATCGGTTGCGCCCGACGAAGGGATAATTGGAATTCTACAGATCAAAATACATATTCTTCACACAAGTACATGTACAAGAAAAACAGTACGTACCTCGGATAGTTATGCTAGCTACATAGCTCAGCATAATTGCCGCAACCAATTATAACTAAGGATTTTAGGAGCCTTGAAAAGTTACTGAACTTGGAATACAGAACAGATAGTTGTAAGCCTATCACTTTTATGAGAAACATTTTAGTGCATCATGGAGAATCCATATAGCATTAGATTTCACTTTTTTCCAGTTTGACGAAAGCGCTGTCTTGTAATATGCAATATAATCATATTATACTCTATGATCATAAACTACCTGCTATTTTTTGTGCTAACCAGCATGTAACCTCCAATACCCCTACATTTATACTAGTGCAACTAAATTTGAGTAAAAATTGCATATTTGCAAAAAAAAATTGTTAAATTTATAATTATATTATGTACAGTAAGAGAAAAATGCCTGAGGGATTTTCATCAGATTTTCTTAACAAAGAGTTAATTAACATAGAGACAAAACTTTTCTTCTCAACAAAAATTACAAGTGGAAAAGTGCCGTTGACATTTACGACTGCAACTGGGGTCATCTCAGCCGGATCATCAGAGATAGCAGTGATTGAGTGACAAACTTCATGCCTATCATGCCTATACAATTAACTAACCTTATTTGTCCAGGTTCTATTAATCTTTTTTGTTTATATAATACATAAATGTGCAATTCACAAACATTATTTTAATGTAATCAACTCCCCACCCAGTAACTTTTGAATTAAAATTGTGTTTTTTAAATTTATAAATTATGATAAAAATAATTCAAACAAAATTTATATTGTTGATGTAATGACATGGCAAAGTCATTGACATCGGCAAAGTACGCCAAAGAAATAATTTACAAAAGGTGAAAACAGTAACACTGTTGGCCGCTGACAGCCGCGGTCAACCCTACAAACAACAAAGCCTTTTCATCAATTCTCACCTCAAAGGCAGGCACCGCGATAAGTATGGCCACTAAATAAGGTCAGAAAACTACGAAGGTCGCACAAGGCCGCACACTAAGACAGATATCTTGGTGTGAGTGTGAACAACAGTATATAAAAACCCTATGATATACGACGAAAGGATTATTATATCATCTACGACCAAACTATACACGAGCGGCAATTCACAGTTATATTCAACTTATCACTCTCGTAGTTGTGCACTTTAGTTCGTTATTTTAACCATTCTAAATTATCAGCTATTTATCTTCTATTTATTATTAAGTATTTTATTATAGTTATTAGTTACCATTTATCACGTTTAAATTATTGTTAAAATACAGTTTATTTTTATATGAAAAACCGTTTAATAATTCGAGCACTAACTTCCAAATCTCTCAAACTAACTTCCGCCCTCTTCAAGACATCTGCTACTCCAGGAATCACACAACAAACAATTCCATTACATCTAATATCTGATTCCATTACATTAAACTATATTTTCACATATTTTAAAATTAAATAAATAATAAAAATATAAAAAATTATAAATAATAATAAATAATTAAATAAATAATAAAAAAAACACTCACACAATTTTATTTTGCTACAGTTTTCAAAAATTGTAATTCACAAATTTTATAGTTAGTATACTAAATTTAATGAAATTCGTCAATATTTTTTATGGAGAAGATCGCAAAAACAGAAAAAAAAAACTGTCCAGTAAAAACGCACATCCGGTTTACTAATTTTCTTGAAACCCGAAATTTTAAAAATCTATTTCATTTTTAATTAATTTTGTTTAGGTAGTAGCATATTGTACGTATAATCAACTAAGATAGCACGTTAAAGGAAATCCATAATCCACCTTTCTCCGAAAAGTCCCCTTACATGACTTTACCCGGATGTGGGAAGAAATGTTCAAATAAAAGTTGTAGCTCTTTAAGTGAGCACTTCAGATAATTAGTTTAAAGAAAATCGTTGCAGATGCTTTTTTGAGAAAATAGCAGAAAACTGAAAAATATTTTCTAGTAAAAACGCACTTCCGGTTATTCGATTTTTCTTGAAACTTGGAATTTTAACAATCTATTTAATTCTAATTAATATTATTTAAATGATAAAATTGTGTAATAAACTGAAATAATATTTTAGAGGACAACCTACACCATCCCACCCCCGAAAGTGAGTGCCCTTAAATAAATTTTTCCGAAGAAATGTTTTAAATAAAAGTTGTAGATGTTTGTATGTTTAAATGAAATAGAAAGTTTAAAGAAAATCGTTCGAGCTTTTTTTCGAGAAAATCGGAAAAACTATTTAGTAAAATGGTACATCCTCCGGTTGAGGAATTATGACAGATAACTTACTGCCAAATCACATGGTGACATTTAAACGGAATATCAAGTTTGAACATTCAGCGATTTTTCGATTTTGAACTATGCTGTTGCACGCACACACACACTTACGTACAAAAATCATTTTCTAAAAACCACTTTTTTTGGATTCAGTGGGCCTCAAAGCTGGTATTTCCGGTGAAAACTGGATATCGAAAATATTACACGATTAAAATACTTCCTCTTACTTGGAGAAAGTGAAAGTAAAAATAATATCAAGATTAGATTAAAAATTTTGTGTTTTTTTTTTTTTTTACTTTGAAGAAGGCAATAAATAAATTTACCGAAACGTTGGTGAAAATTTATTTTACGTGTAATGATGTTTGAAAATCTTCTCTTTGAACTAGGTCTCATAATGAAATGTATTTTGTACTGTGAAATATATATACTGTGAAAATATCTACCTTATCTTCCATCCTGCCTCTTTTAGACAGCGTGATTGGCCCTGTTTGTTTACCCCTTCCTACAATCACCTTCTAGGACTAGAAATCTCAATCTCTTTCTTTTTATGAACGGCGTAATGGGCCCACATACTTTCCGGTTCCTTGTTTTTTTCTCTTTTCAAACAAATGTGATGGTGGGGACCCTGTTCCATGTCCGCCACTATTACACCCTCGGGGACTAAAAACCTCAACCTTCCCCTACTTGACGAAGTGGTGAAACCTGTCGTCCTTTCCCCTTAATTTTTTTTCTCCTTAGCGCCCTTTTTTTCCTCCCACTTTGATTACCCTTCACCTTTTAAATTGCAAAAGTAGAATTTAGAGGAGAGTTTTATATCAACTCTCAAATATACAATAAAGTAATGTAAATTCACCGATGCGAATAAAAATTTTCAACAACAGTGACAACAACCATAATAAATGTCACGAATATTATTAATAATTAAAGTAGAATATCTTGATGAGGATAATTAAAAAGTAACATACATTTACATTAAATTATTGAGGGGGAAAGTTGTTAGAAGAAAGCAATTTCTTGCCCATATTTACACTTTACAATATATACATTTGTATATCGGATTTGAAATAATCACGCTGACTGTACTTAATATAAATTACCATTTTTAAAAGTTTCTTATAAATGTGATTTTGTTCAACGCTTATTTTATGGCCAGCCCTTTTTAAGCGTTTGTAAACGTTCCTATTGTAATGATTTTTTTTTTTTTTTTTTAAATTAAATTGTACTAATTGGAGTTAGACAAAGTTTTGCGAGTGTTTCATAACAGATTTTTTTTTTTTATATTCAATAAACAAACAGTCTTAAGAAAGAATGAACGCTTGACATGATCATTTATTGGTCATTAATTTAATATCATTGAAAAAGATAAACATTAAATAAAACAAAAATTATATATTATAAAACCCTAAAAATATCCCTACGGCGCAACAGCTCATGAAAGACCAAGACTTGCCAGACGGCGATTTGAATGGGGAGGGTGGTAAGCACGCCGCAATTCCTACGCCGTTTAGTTCCGGCCTTCGCTACCTAGGGCGCTACTAACTGTAGCTTCCCACTTTTCATCACGGTGCTTGGTGAACACCGACTTTACTCTCACGGAAATCGAGCCCTGAATTTTCGCACGAAAGGCGAATGCGCTAGCCACTAGACCAACGCGTGAGGACATACGTTATAAAGTAATGTTATTTTTCTTCATTTCATTATAAAATATAATAAATATTAAGATTGTAGAGCTTGTATGAAGAATAATATATTATCTATAGATGGTCGAAATTACACAATTTGTCAACTTGAAAGAGAAAATCCGATTAAAAAATAAAGTCAATGGGAGAGGAAGCAAATCTGATGCAGATGTTGGCTCTGAAAAAATTAGATTTTCCCAGAAAAGAAAAGGTCAAGAGTGTGCCTCACCTTCCATTAAGAAAATGAATTCTGCAATGTCTTCTGTAAATCAGTTTGAAGCTAACCTAAGATGTGAAGAAGAAAATGAGGAAGGCAGGAAGAGACCATGACGCTGATAAATTATGTCACAAATGGATGTCAACACACGTGGGGTTCCTGGTCTAGTCAGCCAATCATCTCACACAAAGCTACAAAGTGTTTCAAATCTTTTAATGGGATTTTGGAATATCGAAGACGGGGGCCTGCAAAATAAGAAACTTAATTTTGGATTAATAAGGAGCTTAATAAAAAACTAGATACGATAAAGAAAGGAAAAAATTACTTTTTAATGATTATATTTAGAAACCTAGAATATTTATTTAATTTATGAACCTCTTCTTATTTTACATAAATACTAGGTTCATGATTATTTCTTTTATATTGATTCTTCTATATTGAATTTACTTATATGTTAATAAGTACTCTATTTTTGTTAATTTATACTTTATTATTGTGTATCTTCTTATTTTTCTTTATATCTCAGTTTAATTTCAGTTGTTATAATAATATACAAACCTCTTTGTATAGACCACGGTCTTAAGCAAAATATAAAATAAAAAAAATATAATAAATATTACCTAATTATTTGTAATTAATTTTTCTTTTATATACAATTAAAGAATTTAGTGTGTATTTATATTTATGTATAATAATAAAATTATCATAAAGAATTGTTTATTGGCTTAGTGCACGTAAAGTTAATTTTTCTCAACCATTGTGTTATATTCTTGATGTATACGCTTTTTCTTGATTGTATCTCGTCATGTGTATATGTTTGAATGACTGCGTTGAAGAACAGTTTTTTTTTTTTTTAAATGCTATTAATTAATATAATTAAAAAAGATATAGATACCCGGAAAAGCTGCCGGGCATGATAACATAACGCCAGAAATGATTAAGTTCATGGGGGCTTCTGGAGAGAAAATTATGCTGCACATATTCAATTTAATTTGGAAACAGAAAAGAATACCAGCAGATTGGGAAATTTCTGTTATCATCCCTATATTTAAGAAAGGGGACAATCGGGAATGTGGCAACCACAGGGGGATATCTTTGCTTTCCGTACCCTGTAAATTATACTCCAAAATCTTGGAGAGGAGACTCAGAGAAATGATAGACGGTCAAATGCATGAAGCTCAATATGGATTCAGAAATAATCGGAGTACACAGCATCTAATATTTACCTTGCGCCAAATAAGCGAAAAGATGATAGAAAAGGATAAAAAAATGTATGTTTGCTTCGTGGATCTAGAGAAAGCATTTGGCCGCATTAGACGGACAGATATAATGGAGTCTCTCGCAAAGAAAGGAGTGAATGAAGGTCTAAGAAAAGCAGTAGAAAGTTTATATGTCCGCACAAGAAATTATGTAAGGACGGCCAACGCCCATTCACAAGAATTTGATACATGCTCGGGTATCCGTCAAGGTTGCAGCCTCAGCCCTCTGTTGTTTATAATTGCCTTGGACGATGTTTTTCGAAGAAGCCAATTAAGGATGAGAAACTTTGAAGTCGGTTATTACCGAATGTCTTGTGTAAGGCTTAGCCTACTAGCATTCGCTGACGACATAGCCGTGTTGGCCAATACCCCAGAGAACCTGCAATATAATATTAATATCCTTCATGAAGAGCTAAGGAATATTAATATGAGTATCAGTGTGAACAAAAGTAAAACTATGGAAATCAGTCGTAAGAATGGCGCACCTCTGAGAATAAAGCTAGCTCAGGAGGGTATGGAGCAGGTCGCCAACTTTAAGTACCTGGGAGTGAACATTAATGAGGAAGGCCGAATAGATAAAGAAATTAATGATAGTATAGCATCGGCAGGAAGATTGTTCAATGCTCTGAAGAAAGGTTTTATTAATAAAAAGGAAGTGAGCAAGGGTACAAAAGTGGCAATATTCAAATCCACCTACATCCCGGTCTTAACATACGGCAGCGAGTCGTGGGCCATTACATCTAAGCACCACAGTATGCTCCAGGCATCAGAAATGAGGTTTTTACGAAGAATCGAGGGAAAAACAAGAAGGGATAGAGTAAGAAATGTCAACATAAGGAATAACCTCGGCGTTAAACCTGTGGAGAGCGTGCTTCGAGAGAACAGACTCAGATGGTTTGGACATCTGACGAGGATGGAGAGCGGCCGCGTGGCAAGGACTTGCTACGAGACTAAGACGCAGGGTCAGCGAGGAAGTGGAAGGCCTCGAACTACATGGGAAGATGTCGTCAGGAATGACTTCACAAAAAAGAATTTAGATTGGAATAGGCGTGGTACTTTGGTGCAGGATAGGGACCGCTGGAAGGTTTTATATAAGGGATCCTCTACACCGAGTCGGTTTTACATTAAACCTGAAAAATCGACTCAGTAAAGTGGTTGAATAATTTTTGAATCACTTAACTTCCTCTCGAAACTCGTACAGAATGTCAAGTTTGAAGTTTCTGTAAATTTTCATTTTTAAACTATCCTGTTCACATAAATACATACATAAAAAAAAAAAAATCTGATGTGAAACACTCACAGAACCTTTTATTATTTCAGTTTTCAACATATTAATTGACAAACTTTATAATTAGTATATACTAAATTTAATGAAATTCGTCAGTGTTTGTTATGGAAAAAGATTACAAAAACTGAAAAAAAAAAAAATGTTCAGTGTGAAAATATACTTCCGGTTTATTAATTTTCTTGAAATTCCTAATTTTTGACAATCTATTTATTTCTAATTAATTATGGTTTTGATGATAGAATTGTATAATCAACTAAGATAGCACATTAGATGAAATCATAATCTTCCCCTCCATCAGAAGTCCCGCTTAAATGACTTTACCCGGAGAATTGTTTCAAATAAAAGTTGTAGCGCTTTATATGTGTAGTTCACATCCTTAGTTTGAAGAAAATCGCTGGAGTCGTTTTAGAGAAAATTAGCAGAACAATGGAAAATACTTTTCAATAAATACGTACTTCCAGTCATCTGATTTTCTTTAAACTAGGAATTTCAACAACATAATTCTAATTAATATTATTTAGATGTATAATAAACTGAAATAGCACTTTAGAGGACTACCTAACTCCACCCCTCCCCCCCAAAATTACCCTTGAATGTATTTTCCCGGAGTAATGTTTTTAATAAAATTTATAGATCTCTGTAAAGGTAATTGATATAACAAGTTTAAAGAAAATTGTTTGAGCTATTTTCGAATAAATCGCAAAAAAAGTGAAAAAAAAATTATCAAGTAAAGGGGTATTTCCTGTTGAGGAATTTTGACAGATCCCATGGATATACCCAAACAGAATATCAGGTTTGAACTTTCTACGATTTTTTCATTTTTGAGCTACGCTGTTCACAGACATACATACACCATTTGCTAAAAACCACTTTTTTTTTGGATTCTGGGGACCGCAGATATTTCCGGTGAAAACTCGATATCGAAAATTTGTCACGATGTCAATACTTCCTCTTACAATACTTACAATAGTAAGAGAAAATAAAAAATATTAAAAAAAAAGTTTGATATGTGACACTTACACGATTTTCTCCTTCCTGCAAGTAATACAATTATAAAAAAATGGTCAAATTTCACTTTACTCTATTTTGACAGCATAAATACAAAGTTGGGATACATGTGCCTATTCAGGGCAGGCAATACTTCAAATGTTTACATAGCAGTTCAAAAGATAAACGCCAATTGATCAAACTCCAATAACATTTGATTTTTTTACCGTCATATATTGCTCAGAAGCCCAAAAATTGGGGCAAAAAATATTTCAAATAAAATTGATAAATTTATATTTCTGCAATTAGTATTTCAGGTTGAAAGAGAATCATTATATTCATTTTCGAGAAAATTAAAAAAAAAAAAAAAAAAGAAGCCTCACAAACCAATGCTTGCTACCCAATTTTCTGGAACATAGGAATTCTAGTAATGCTGCGCTAATAAGCCGCGAAAAAATGAAAATAATCATTAATGTCGCACTTCCTATTGATGTAGTATAAGTATTTGTCCAAAAAAACTTCGTCTGAGATAGAGTGGTGTTACCTAAACCCGGGCCGGAGCCGTTCTGCGGTGTCTCTAGATGCCTCAGGAGTGCATCCATTAAGCTATGGATGCAGGACCGATCAAGGGAATGGTGGGTCAAAACTCCAGGCCAGAGGCAGGCGAAAAAGTTTATCCATAGCTACTCGCCCAAGCTAACTGCAGAATTACTCCAACTAGGCCGGGTGGCCATAAGGATAGCAGTTGGCATTCTCACTGGCCATTGTAGACTAAATAAGCACATGCATCGCATGGGCCTGGCAACGGATAGCCTGTGTAGGTTTTGTCAGGAAGAAGAGGAGACGGCACTGCATGTGGTATGTCAGTGCGAGGGCTGGTCTGGCTAAGGTACCGCCTCTTTGGTAAAGAGAAGCTGGTGCCAACAAGCCACAGCCAGGGCCCTCTCTCGGACCTATTAAGTCTTTTAAGGCAAGCAGGACTCGAGAGGGTGCTCTGATGGCAGGTGCTCTGATTGACCACCTGGGAGCCCCCCTCCCAATTCAACAGTCCGGTTAAGGACAGGATATGGGGAGGGTCTCCAACTAGGGGGGTGCCACAATAGATCCTTGGGGTATCGCGGTGGCGTAGGCTGAATAGCCAATTCCCCCGGAAGAATCTATCTATCTATCTACCTAAACCCGAATTCACATTTATTTGCTGAGTGATTTTTCGTTTTTTGAAATTTTTTTCTTTGTAAAAAACACACACACGTATAATGAGGCAATTAGCTATTAAAAAAAAAAAAAAAAATCTGGTGTGAAACACTCACACAACTTTCTCTTACACCAGTTTTCAATCATTAAGGCGCGTCAACATCTATGGTCTGTAATAATGATTTGTATTGGAGGTAAATTAAATATGTTAATTAATTATTATAATTTATATTTTTAAATCTTCTCTAAAGGGATCTCGTGAGGTCTGTGTTTATACAGAAGTTGGAGAGGATGAAAAAACAACTAATTATATAGATTCAAAAAAAATATATACTTAAAACAATTTATAAACAATAAATGTCAAAATAAGTAGATATCATAATATTGTGATATAACAATGTAAGTGTCTTGTCATTTAGGAGAAATTGCTTTTTATAACTTACATATTTTACATATTTTCTGACTTGGAGAAGGTCGGGTTTCTTGCGGCACTTCCACCACTCACTACTGTAACATGGCTTTTTCTAATGTCGGACTTCACTCTTTTTATGGTACAAAATTTTGAACTGAACTCCCTCTCCCTAAAAGGGTCCATCTTATAAATTCTACCTCCACCCCGGGGAAAGTGAGACTAGGGAAATTCCCTTTGTCCTAAATAAATATAATGATAGGGGTAGGCCAGGTATCTCTGACTCAACTGTTTCTTTTGTGCCTGTCAACTTTCAAAAAACCCAACTTTATAAATATATAGGTACATTGGAAAAATTCCCTACTTTACAATTATAAAATGTTTAACAAGGATATATTAATATACAATTTATATTTATTAATTCATATTACACTAAAGATGTTCATATTACAGGTCATTGGCGCCCGGAGCCTTCTCAGTGCACAGCCGGCCTGCGGACAGTGTTACAGACAACACTGTCCATCACCAGTCAGTGAGTTGTAGAGGCTCCTAGGAAGAAAAAATCTAAGGGTAGCACAGCTGGACTTGAACCCGGGTCCTCCGCATGGAAGTCCAGTACGCTAACCACTTAGCTATTCTCTTCCCTACTAATTTTATTGAAACTCTAAATTTTGGCCATTTATTTATTTATAATTAATTTTGTTTTGATGGGAGATTTGTATCATCAACTAAGATGGGCACTCTAGAAGAAAACATTAACCTCCTCTCTCCCAAAAGCCATAGGAATAAGATCCGAGAGTATGAGATTGGGAAGTGGCAAAGACGCTGGGATGAGGCAGAAACAGGAAGAATCACATATGAGTTCTTCCCAAATTTGCATCACAGACTATCGATACGGTGGCTGGAGCTATCCCAAACCGTAACGCAGTATTTCACGGGCCACGGGGAGTTCAATTCTAAACTCAATGAGTTGCGTTTGAAAGATTCGCCGAATTGCGAGTGCGGTGAACGGACACAGTGCATCACGTTCTCTTCCGATGTTCTCTCCTCGACGAGTCAAGAATCCATATGGAATTCAAGCTGAGAAGGAGGGGAGAGAATTGGCCGGGAGAATGTAAAGAGTTAGTGAAAAGTGCTCAAAATTTTAAAGACTTTGCTCAGTTTGCTCGAGAAGTAGCGGTAATGCGCCGGATTAGACGGATATGTAGAAGTCCGCCTCCACGTGGCAGGGATGGAAACTTGCCTACATAGTAGGCAAGGCTAAGTGACCATAGGCACCGGTTTTGGCGCTATGCGCTAGTTACGGTGGCCAGGAGTGTGCTGAATTTTGAATTTTTGTAATGTATGGAGGGATCATAGGTTGCTATTTCGTGGCAGAGTGGATTGGGATGACAGCCTAGAGTGGACAGGAGACGATTTTGGATGAAGGAATAAACTGAGATTATTGAAGATTTTACATAAAGTAGGTCGATTTTGGTGTATCGTGGTGAGTCAGTCGCAAGTCTTATGAATTTTTTTCTGGGTTATCTGAAGTTATTTGTTGTTACTGTTACTCCCAGGCGGAGGAAGCGTTAAGTAACATCGGTCTGTTGACGACTTTGTACAATAGGAGTTTGTTTTGTGTGGTCATTTTTGAGACGCGTGACATTAACAGGAAGAGTAGTGTTATAGTCATTTTTCAAGAAATTACTTTGTCCTGTACGTGGGTGGTGAAATTCAATTTGTTGTCCAGAGTTATTACGAGGTACTTGACCGTTTTTAGTCCATTGGATCAACGTATTTGTTGTGTTTAATTTGTCTGTTGATTGTAGGTCTACGTTTAGTAAACAGTATGGCGTTTGTTTTGTCGTGATTTATTTTCATTTTCCATTTAGTGCAGTATTTTGTCAGTTTGTCTATTGCAGATTTAAGTCTGTTATTGATAGTATCAATTCTCCATGATGATTTGTACAAAGCAACATCATTAGCGTATAGAGTGGGCTAGGTTGATATGATGGGGAATTAATGTAGGTGACGAAGAGAACTGAACCCAGGATAGAACGAATAAATAAATAGACAGTCCAATTAAAAAAAAAAATAATTTTTACTGCTCAGGGCAACTCAAAACATATATTTTAAAAACTCAAAATTTAAAATTTGAAACAATTGGAATACTTTTACTCTTACATCGCTAGTGAAAGTAAAAATTAAATATTTAAAAATAATCACATTTGAAATAGATTTGTGAATTAAGTTAAAAGCCAGAGTTACATAATCTTATCAGATTAAGTACCAAGTTAAACATGAAGTAAATTGGATAAAGTTGAAAGCAAGTTGAAAGTTTTCCTCTGTTTAGATCTTTACAAGAACTAACAATCCTTTATCCCTTTATATGTTAATAAATTATTATTACACTATTATACTGTAATGTGAGATCACTACAAATAATGCTCAGCCAGTATAGAACAATTTGTATTATTTCATTAATTAATTAATAACATGATAAATACTATTATTATAATTACATATTATATTATTACTTTCTTATATTGTTGGCAAAGGGAAGTATTGTGATCATGCCAAATTTTCGATATTTAGTTTTCCAAAAAAAATTGGTATCAGTGTTTATGTGTGTGGAGGGGTTAATCAGCATCACACAAAATCAGAAAAAAATCGCAAAATGATCAAGCTTGATATTTCGTTCTACCATGTAACCTGACAAAAAAATTTTAGTCAAATCGGTCAATCGAAAGTACCACTTTACTAAATGGAATTTTTAGTAAACTGCGGTTTTTTTTTCCGCAAAAGATTCCCATTCAGAGTGGCTATTACTTTAAGCAATTAGCTCCCCCTCCCCAAATTATTATTTTGGGAGGGGATAGTCCACCACGACTTGAAATATTTATTGTGCTCCCGGAGCCTTCTAGAGTGCACTTTCAGGCAACATTGACCATTACCAAGCAGTGAGCTGAACAGAATCTTAGAAAGTGCTAAAAATCTATGGATAGCAATGATCCTGCGACCTTCCAGCGCATTCGGAATCTTAATCTGTTTGTAAACAATAAAATTAGCTTTTAAAGTATCAAAAACAAGTAATAACTTACCGTTAGCTATCGCTATTGCTCGACTCTCCCTCTAACTCTACTACTTTACTTACTAAGGAAAACGGCAAATATGTATTTAGGGAAGGAATTAGCTCAGTATTATAAATTAAAACTTGTAACTAGTTTTAAAATACAGTTAAACCAGTTGGTGTGAAAACTAAGTTTGCTCTGTGCAAGTCTGTGTTGTCACACTGTCTGAAAAACGCATCCTGAAGATGGGCGAAAGCCCGAAATCGGTCGATGACCACAAAATGAAGCAGGCTACCACTGAAAATGTCTCTAACAGTTCACTATATAGTTCATCATCTCGCCAGTTCGTGGAGTGCCCGGGTCAGTACAGTGGTAGCCGTTTGAACTGAGCGCCTAATCGTTTTTGGAATTAAACCAGCATGCTTTTGCTATGTGCCCACGCTTTTCGCATAATGGCATGTTGGCGGAACCCACGGTTTGAATTATTGCCACTAATTTTTTCATTAAAAAAAACAAAAAATAATGGCAATAATTCAAACCGTTGGATTCCGACAACATGCCAGATATTGCCACTATTAAATTTATTATTTTTATTATGATGATGACGATGATTATTATTATTATTAAATTTATTATTGTTACTGTTATTATTATTATAACTTTGTTTTTTCTTATAAGAGCTACTTGGCTGAAATTGTGCGCGTACAGCTTGACTGAAATTGTGGCTTTTTGCCAAAATTAGTGAGCTTTTTGTTTTGATTTTTATTCCTACACTCGCGATTCCAATGATCACCTTCACAGAATTTGCACGGATGACGTAACCGCAACCAAAGAGACATCAGCAACCAAAGAGAGTAAAGAGAAGTGAAACAAACCCAACCACTCTCTCGGACTGGAGTGGGAGAAAATGTATACAGCGACGGATAGTCCATGGGAATTCAGTTCGTTAAAGTAAAATATAGTTCATCATCTCATCACTTCGTGTCATTTTCATACCACTCTAGTTTAACCATTCTCTATTGTAAAGTCAAGGCAGACAGTGTCTCACTATTATTACACATAGTTAACGAGTGTTAACCCCATTCTTCTCATTTCAACAACCAGACCTAAATTCTCCCCACATAACACATCCATTATATTATGTTCAGTTCATGTGGGAACTTTCAATAAAATCGTTTGAGCCATTTTTGAGGAAATCGCAAAAAAGTGAAAAAAATAATTTAGTAAAGTGGTAATGTAAACGCAATTCCGGTCATCAATTTTCTTCAAACTCGGAATTTCAATAACACATTTAATAATAATCAATATTATTTAGATGACAGCATTGTACAATAAACTGAAATAGCACATTATAGGAAAACCTAACCCCACTCCTCCCCCATAAGTGCCCTTAAATGAATTTTCCCGGAAAAATGTTACAAACAAAAGTTGTAGCTCATTATACGTTTAGTTTATATGCTAAGTTTAAAGAAAATCATTGGAGCTATTTTTGGAGAAAATCGCAAAACGTACAAAAACCAACTAGTAAAGTGGTACTTCCAGTTGAGGAATTTTGACAGAGAAGGTACTGTCAGATCCCATGGTGATACCTAAATGGAATATCATGTTTCAACTTTCTACGGTTTCTCATTTTTGAGCTATGCTGTTCACACAAACACACACGCACACACACACACACACACACACACACAGACCATTTGCTAAAAACCATGTGGACTTGGGGGACCTCAAAACAGATATTTCCGGTGAAAACTCGATATCGAAAATTTGACATGATTACAATACTTCCTCTTATTAGGAGTAAGAGAAAATAAAAAAACTATTCAGTGAATTGGAACACTTCTGAACTGAGTTTTGACTGACTAAAACTTTATTTTGAGTCCCTTAGTAAGAAGGGAGTTTTTGTTAATGAAAAAAATCTTCTGTGAAACACTCACACAACTTATTCTCTTACTCTAGTCCTCAAAATTATAATTAACAAATTTGATAGTTTGTGTATCAAATTCAATGACATTCGTCGAAAGCTGAAAAACTGTCCAGTAAAAGCACACTTCCGGTTCACTAATTTTCTTGAAACTCTGAATTTGGGCCATCTATTTATTTGTAATTAATTTTGTTTAGATGATAGAATTGTATAAACTATGATATAGCACGTTAGAGAAAAACATAACCCCACCCCTCCACCATAAGTTCCCTTAAATGAATTTTACTAGAGAAACGTTTTAAATAAAAGTTGTAGCTCTTTGTATGCTTAGTTGATATAACTAGTTTGAAGAAAATTGTCGGAGCCATTTTCGAGAAAAACGTAAAAAAGTAAAAAAAAAAAAAACATCAAGTAAAGAGGTACTTCCGGTTGAGGAATTTTGACAGATGACCCACTGTCAGATGCCATGATGATACCTAAACGGAATATCAAGTTTCAACTTTCTACGGTTTTTCGTTTTGTTCACATACAAACATACACACACACCACACAGACCATTTGCTAGAAACCACTGTTTTGGATTTAGGGACCTCAAAACAGATATTTCCGGTGAAAACTCCATATCGAAAATTTAGCATGATTACAATACTTCCTCTTATTAGAAGTAAGGGAAAGTAAAAAAAACTATTCAGTGAATCGGAACATTCTGGACTGATTGTTGACTGACTAAATCTTTATTTTGAGTCCCTTAATAGAAAGGAAGTTTTTATTAATGAAAAACCAGTTTTATGGATTTTTGTTCTAAATAAATTAAAAATTATTACATTTTCTACGAAATTTAATTTCTCAACTTCAAAATTTATTTTATTTTGTCATCTTTAAAACTTATTTCCGAAATTATTATAATTATCTTTGTTATTTTTGGTTATTATTAATCAAATCTTCATGGAATATAATATGGTATTTTATAATGAGATAATATGAATTTTATATACTTTCACCACGGAAAACACACACGTAAACATACAGAACAATTCCTAAAATGTATATTTTTCGTACCTAGATCTCAAATAATTTATTTCCGATAAATATACAATTTTAAAAATCTGCACGACTGCAATATTCTTCTTACACAGTAAGAGAAAAAAAAAATAAAGAAATAACAAGATATAAGATTATTATAATGATGAAGAGGAAATAGCATAGCAGACTTGCTATTTTTATTGGTTATTGTTTTGCATATCAATACTTTTAAACGATCAACCCCCCTAGAAGTAGGTATAACACTAATTTCTATCTACTATAAATGACGCGTAAATCTTCTACATCTTTAAGCCGTTGATATTTCTGCAGAATTATATGTATATGTGTATAAATAAACCAAATTTTCTGTTCTGACGTATCATTCATAACTCATGAATTCATTCGCATAAATTCTGTTTTAATTATCATTCATAACATTTTGAATCAGACCTTTATAAATATTTATTTTTCAATGAAAAAAAGAAATCATTTTTGTTATTATACTAAAATATACAGTGTTAATAAATTATTGTTGCCTGGCATTATTGCAATTATGACAAATTCTTGAAATTAATCTTTCATTGGAAATACATGTTTTCCAGGTCTCCTGCGTAAGAAACCTTTTTATTTTCTCTTACTCCTAGTAAGAGAAAGTATTATAATCGTTTCAAATTTTCAATATCGAGTTTTCACCGGTAGATCCGTTTTGAGGTCCTCCGAGTGCAAAAAAGTGGTTTTAAAAAAGTCGTCTCTGTGTGTATATGTGTACGTGAACAGCAGAGTTCAAAAACGAAAAATCGTAGAAAGTTCAAACTTGATATTCCGTTTAGGTATCACCATGGGATCCGACAGTAGGTCATCTGTCAAAAGTCCACAGCCGGAAGTATCACTTTACTAAACTTTTTTTTTTTTTTTGTTTACTTGCAATTTTGTTCAACTTGGTATATCAACTACACATACAAAAATCTACAACTTTTATTTAAAACCGGGAAATTTCATTTAAGGACACTTTTGGCGGAGGAGTGGGGTTAGGTTTTTCTCTAATGTGGTATTTCAGTTTATTATACAATTCTGTCATATAAATGATATTAATTAGGTAAAAATGTATTTTTGAAATTCCGAGTTTGAAAAAAAAAATCAGATGTCCAGGAGTGCGTTTTCACTGAAATGTATTTTTCAGTTTTCTGGTATTTTTTCACGAAAACGACTCCAACGATTTCCTCTAAGCTAGGAAGATGATATTTGGTGAAGGCGAACCTAAAACTTTTATTTGAAACATTTCTAATGGTATAATAATCTCCTAAGAGTAGTAGGCATCTGACTGGACAGCTCCTCACCATCGAGGACAATCTTGACCCCTTTTTTAAACTTATGGGTAAGGGCTCTCATCTCAACGAGGAGATCAAGCGGCAACACACCAGCGACCACCGGTAAGGAAGCCGTGGATGATGTCGCATAGGCCCTTGTTACAGAGCATAAAATTGCTCTTTGCATCCGCAACAGAGTGCCGCTGTACGACTGCATGTCAAGCTTGTCGGCCCAACAGGCAGCTGCGTACGCTGCGACATTCTCTATTACGCCCCTATAAATGGTTAGGGCCACACCAGTCTTCAGCCCCCACTCACCACGGGCTACTCTTTTTATTCCCTGGTATAAGTTGAGGCATCTGGAGGCAACCCACTGAATATGGGGCTTAAAAGAAAGCTTCCAATCCAGCAGCACGCCCAGGTACTCAAACTGGGTCACATGGACTATTCTGTGATCGTCCACCCTTATCCAGGGAGGACGACTGGGATGAAGTTTGCCTTTCATTAGCATCACTTTAGACTTCACGAACGAAATCTGAAGCTTCTCCCCTTGACACCAATTCTTAATTCGGGTTACAACAGCGCTCGCACGCTCTTCTAATTCCCGACGATAATCACCATGAACGACTACTGCAAGGTCGTCAGCGTATGCAACTGAATCACAATAATCCATCATTTCTATATGCTCTAGCAATCCGTCCATAACCAAGTTCCACAGGAACGGGCCCACCACCGAGCCCTGCGGACAACCTTTAGTTATTGGCCTGGAAGTTTCGCCGGCTTGAGTCACAAGCACCGCCACTCTTTGGGTGAGGTAGCTTTGTATCAATTTTAAAAGATTTGGTGGGCAATCTCTCTTTCTATGTGACTCTAATACAGTCGGCCACCAGACATTATCAAAGGCACCAGCTATGTCCAGGAATACAGTGAGGACGTATTTGTGCCCACTGCCACGGACCAAATTCAGGATTTTCGAGATTGCATCTGTCGTCGATCTACCCGATACAAAACCATACTAATTGGAACTGAAACTGATAAAACTTTTCAATCTCATTATGATCAGTTTCTCCAGCAGTTTCCAAAAAACGGGCAGGAGTTGTATCAATCGATACGACTTTGCGTCATCGATGGGCTTGTTACCACCTTTATATAACACTTTGACAAGCCTTGTTTTCCATTGACTGGGAAAATATCCCAGTTTCAGTCATCCATTGAACAGGTCTAGCAGATACTGGCTTAAATTTCTCCATTAATCATATCTATGCCGGGTGAGTAGGTATAAAAGGGGCATTCTGAAACAATCCAACATGGCGGCCGTGTGGAGTGTGCCCCTCGCCTTGGGTTCAAGCGGGCTCGGTTAGATTGTTACCCCCCGCCCTGTGTCCGGGCCCCCCTCGCCCTAAGTTTGGCTGGTTTTGCCCCCCTTTATGTTGGCCGGTTTACCCCCTTCCCTGGGTTCGACCCCCCTCTCTGAGATAGTTACCCACAACCTCCCCGCCTCGACCCCCCCAGACCCCCGCTCACCCTAAGTTTGCCCCCCGCCCATGAAGGTGTCCCCCTCACCCCCGAATTTTTACCCCCCACCCTACCTCTCTCCCAAAATAAGGGTCCCTTATCCTAGTTTTAGACAATCAATGTTGGTAGAATGGAATTTACGCATGCGCAATGGAGTTTGCTGTTGACCGCACCTTACCAAATGGGTCAGCTTAAAACTAAGTTTCTCTCTCAACTGTCGGTAGAATGGAATTTCCTGTTTTTTACGCATGCGCAATGGAGTTTTGACCACACCTGCGCATGCGGTGTGGGAGAAAACAGCTGCTTTGAATAAAATTTTTTTCTCTTAGTTTATTGTGTGGTAACAATGGTTGATGTGTGGGAGAGAATAGTTGCTCTGGAAAATTATCAAAAATTTAAAAATAAATTTTCCTCCATGAATGTAGATGATGACGGTCTTGATTTTATCAAGAAAATGTTTGTCTTAAACTGGCAGTTATTGACGTTGCAAGAATATTCGAAGAAATTTATTGAAAAAGCGTCTAATGGGCACTATAAACAATGCATTTGGTCAAAGTCTAAAGAGAGACGTGCTGATATATGTATCTGTACTATTATATATGAACATGGAATGCGCATTAAATTAGATCTAATTGATCTATTTGGAAATAGCGAAGGATGTTGTCCTTGCGGTTTGTGAAGTGAATTTTGTATATGATGTGTGTGAGTTAAACTTCATGTTTAAATAATTGTAAAAAAAACTTTATGTTTTAAATATATAAATTTTTGTGACCTTGGAATGGTAGTTGAAACTGGGTAGTTGAATAGCAATGCAACCCTCCAATTTTACCTATATGAGTTAAACTTCATGTTTAAATAATTGTAAAAAAAACTTTATGTTTGAATATATTAAAAATTTTTTTTAAATTTTTTCTCCAAGTATTTTAAATTCATTTCCAAGTATTTAACACATCTTTCCTTATGTTCATTAAGTATGTTTCAAGTGCTCAATATATACCACACCCTGCTTAAAAATCTGGAGGACTTTGTCCTCATAGTTTTTATGTGCTGGTTAAGAAAAAAATTTATTTGATAAAATGTAAGGAATAAAATAAATAAAATTTCATTTTTTAATACATTTTATTTTTATTTTTTTAAGATTTAATACATTAAACTATATACTAACTATATAAAATTACTATATAAAAAAATAAAAGTAATACTATTAATTAACTAATACTAATTTTAATATATAAAATATAAATACATAAAAAATATAAATATATTTATAATTTATTCTAATTCTTCTCCGGAGTATACTAAAATAAAAAATAAAAAAAAAAAAAATGAGAAAAAAAAAATGAGAAAAAAGAAAAAAAAAGTTTTATGAAAGAAAAATGAAGTACTCACAATCTTGTTTATAAATCGTTAAATTGGCGTAATAAATCTTCAAATTCTTTGAATTTGACGCATCTTTTTTGATGCTCTTCCAGTATTGGTTGAGGGGCCCAATACACCCCACACCCTTCACATCTTTTAAAATCGGGGTTGTTTTTGGAACATTTATAAAGGTGTGGTATAAGGCGCGTCCTTTTTATTATGTGCAGCGGGCTTATCGGGCACCGCATTACTATAACAAAGAAAAGTTATATATAAAATAACTGTATATTATATATAAAAAAAGTTTTAGGAAAGAAAAAAGTACTACTTACAATCCATATCTGTTTCGCGTATTTCAGGCATTGTATGAGAACTAATATAACTACTGGACCTGGAGGGATATATATACGCACTAGACCCCACTCCAGGTAGAAAAGATGGGTGGGTGAATCATACCGGCATGGGGGAAATAAAGGGGTAAAAAAAAAAAAAAAAAAAAAAAAGAAGATAAATTTTTATATAAAAAAATATTTTTATTAAACAATTGTTTTTAAATTCCATTTTTCACAATCCATACACATTTAGGATTTCGCAATTTATGGATATAGCAGGGGCAGTTTTTAATTAAATTAACTGGTATTTCGGTTTGGCAATAAACACATTTAATTACAATATCTTTTAGTTTAATAAATCCATTAAATGAAAGTACCTCTTCACTTACATCTAATTGGCAATTTTTAAATGTAGTTAATCTAACTTCGTATACATCAAAATCTATTAATGAACTGTTTTCCCTTATCCATTTAATTAACATTTTACAATTTTTTAAAGCACAATTAAATTTATCATTAATTAACATATTATGATAGTCACATTTACTCTCATTATACTTGATGAATTTTATACTAGGACAACCAAAATTTTCTAAATTAAAAACAGTTTTTCCAATATGTTCACTTAGAAAATTACACTTTTCCAGTCCTTTGCTATATAAATAGCTATATTTCATAGTTAAAAATTTTAATTTATAACATAATTGATCATAGTTCACCTCACCATCCCTCCACTTGATTCCATGGAGATTTCGGAAAACCCATCTGTTAGGTGGTGAGTTAGGCTCTCCAAATGGCGGTGGTTTGAAAATCCAGTGCTTCTCTACACCATCAAAGTCCACTATTGCTAATTCTTTTACAATATATGACCCCTTTTTAGTTTGGTAACACTGAATATCTATCACTACCGATTCACACATGTTGAGGGGGAATGATTATTTTTCTGGAGTTGCAGCTGTATTTATATACAAGTAGTCAAGTCACCCACCTCTACTTTTATCCACCTCGACTTTTTTTTTTTTTTTATAATTTTCTGACCAGACCAGATAAAGGATTATATTCTACTATACTATCATGTAAAATTAATGCGTAAGCTGTAGTATTAGCTTTAAAAGCTTCACTACACTCAATTTCTAATCTAATGTCGACGGAAGATGATCTGATGGCTTCCGATTGACGTGAACAATCGATTACAATAATTGGTGCAATATTTTTGAAATTGTCTCTGGACATTAGTGGTTGGTTCGGTTTTCCATAATAACTAAGTTGAAAATGTTGATACATGTAATACAAAAAGCTGAAATAGTTTTTTGAAAAATTCACATTCAAGTCATCATAAGGATAAATCTCTGAATTTAGGTTTAACATTAGTAATATTATTTTGATCAAAAACTGTTGGGTCTACGAGTTGATTATTTTTTCTATTAGTCTGAAATGCTACAATTACGTAACGAGGTTTTTCCAAATTTGTGGTTGTTTTTAAGGTCCATGTATGTTTGTTAGTAGTTGGGAGGGTTGGGTATTCAATAATATCCCAAGATCTGAAAGCCATGTGCATAGGCGCTCCTCTATTGATAAACTTCAAAAACTTCAATTTTTGTTGATCAGACATTTTTACATATGGGATTCTCCATTTACTGATTTAAGCTTAATAAAAGCTTTAACGTCTGCGTTTTGGGTAACAATAGCATCATTATCACTTCTACTTCGATGTAATATTAGTTCGTGTCTTCCTTGTAGAATTATTCTATTATAATCTTCAAAAAAGCCTAAAACAGTATCTAACGGAATGCAGCAATCAAAATTACCATCATCATCAGCAAGCTTGATATTAGTATTGGGTTGCATCCAGCCAGCTATTTCCAATGCTTTGACTTTATCACTATTAAATGAAACATAACCTTTAAGAGTGCTAGCAATTCCTGGGTTACGGATGTGGTCAACTATTACTCCATTTAACTGATACTTGATCTCATCAAAGAGAAACATAAAAGCATCCCTCACTAATGTCACACTTAAGTTTGGGGTAGTTTCATCTTTATTTACTTGTCCTTGAATATAGAGAAAACTTTTTGAAGGAACTGTGAAAATATCCTGTTGTTGTACGGAAATAATTATCTCATCGGAATTGTCTAGTGATTGCGTAAACGGTTGGTGGGTGTGATATTCGTAATTTATGATTCTCTCCTCAAACATAACTTCATCATTCACATTTAATATTTCTTCCATTTTGGTTTTACCGTAAGACCTAGTTGTTGTAAAAATCTGATCTTTGCAGGCGTTAATTTACGACGGACAGTCTGTTCAATACTGGATGGCCTGCTTTTAACGTTCGTTCTTTTATACGTTTGGAAATCAATACCCATTCTTCTTAAGGTGTAAACGTATGGTGATCACTTCTTCGCGAAAATCTACTATGTTATTATCTTGATCCGTAAGCGTTAACGTAATATGATCAATTGTCTCTCCGGTGACTGGAAAATAAATGACTGGACTAGGCTCATGTACTAGCTTATCTCCAGGAGGAACTGTAGGAGAAAATTCATATATAGTGTGTCCAGGTACTCCATTTCTGTACGAACCTACAGCTATATTGCAGTTTATGGCGACCGTATTTACACTATGAATTTTCACTATTTCATCAGATTTATAATATTTCATTTTATCCAACACTTTTTGTTTTGTGAATCCCAATAACGGACCAATTGAATGCTCTTTATCGAAATGAATTGGTTGAGTGCACATTAATTCTACTTTTAAGGTGTTCACATTACCCCTCAGTTTTATTGAATCGGGAGCTGGCAAATTCTTTTTTAAATATTCTGCAATAGCTTCAATCTCATAAGTGCCTGTAGGAATCTCAATCACTTTATCATCACCATAATGAAATTTATTATTAACATTTTCAATTATGTTTGGAATAGAGTGGTATGATTGAAAACTAAGTAAACCAATGGTGTAATTGCCTCCTTCTGATAAACTAATCGGTGGAAATATGTCAGCGCTCAAAAGGCTAGAAGCACCTGTTAAGGTAAATGTGTAAGACATGACTAAATGTCTTTAAACTGTGTTACACATTATTATAGAGAAATTGTAGACACAAATGTCCGCAATAAGGAGTATTCCACTTTTGATATCTACGTCGATTGTAAGTGATATTGCAATTCTTTAAATAGTGTAGTAATTCTAGAGGAGGTCTAAGGTTGCCAAATGGATCGAAGTAATTGACAATATTACCTTTTTTAATGTAAGAAACCCAGTGAGTTCCCATATTCTCTATTGAGTCTAAATTTACTATACCACACTCATTATTTTTAGGAAATTTTGGTAAAGTATCACGCATGTAAACACCTCTAAAATTTGGTATATCTTTACCATATTTAATTAAATCTATGTTTGTGAGCGCTCTATTAGGAAGTAGTTAATCTTTTTTTATGTAAAGACCATAGCCTTTTTTGTACGGTTTAAGATAAAATCCTTCACCAATTTGCTGCTCTTCCATTTTTCTATTATGTCTTCTCATCTCCTCCAAACGATCCCTTGCATTTTGTGTATCCTTGACTGCTTTAGCTATGGCTGATGCCCCACCAGCTAAACTTCCTAGTGCAGATAACCCTGCGAATAAAGGTATAAGAAACGGGAGAACTCCACCAGTTCTTGGAACTGGCAGCACTCTTGGAATTTTTGCAGATTTCGTCTTTTTTACATATCTTTTCGCCTTTTTTAGGGCTTTTTTCGATGCATCTATAATTGATGATAAAGGTGAAGTTACACGTGCTGCTGTTATAACGTCTTTAATGGTTTTCCTTCTTTTCCTAACTCTCCCACCTAATTTCACTTTAGCTTTCATAGCGTTTGTCACCGCCCAAGCTGCTGCTTTTTCACCAAATGTTGCGTCACTAGCCTTCGTTCTTTGCCAAGCTTTTTCTGCCAGTGCAAGATCAGCCCTATGTCTTGATTCTAGATCTTTATGTTGAGAGTATGCAATGTCGTGTTCTCTACAAGCTTCGTCTAAAGGGTTAATACCTCTATCACCACGTGCTAATCGTTTTTGCAATTTAGTTCCAGGCCCACAAAACCTATAGCCGGGTATATGTACTTCGAATGGTAACTTGTTAATCACTGAATTTATAAGTCCTTTCCCAACTGCTTTTCTTCTCATTATGATGAAAATACTCTACACGTAAACGTATTTATATTGTCGCGATGCGTTTGGAAAAGCAAAGTGAACGTTTACCTATTCTCAATCTACTCTCTGACTCAAAAATCGAACAAGTCAGTCGACATGGCATATTATTACCAAATAATATACGAGCGTTGATTTGTGGTACGTCTGGATCTGGTAAAACTAACGTTATGGCTTGTTTACTTGTGCAGCCAAATGGTCTGAAATTCGCAAACGTATATATATGTAGCAGATCACTTCAACAAGAAAAATATTTATATTTAGAACAGGTTTTTAAACTTGTTCCAGAAATAGGATTTTATAAATTAAGTGACACTCAACAAGTAATTGCTCCCGAAGAGGCTAAAACCAACTCTATTATAATTTTCGATGATATTGCAATGGACCAACAGGATATTATCAGACAATATTTCAGCATGAGTCGACATAGATGGATTGACTGTTTTTATTTAACACAGAGTTATGCCCGAATACCTAAACATCTTATACGTGATAATGCCAATTTTATTATACTTTTCAAACAGGATGATTTAAATCTAAAACATGTTTTCAGTGATCATATAAGTTCACCTGACATATCATTTGATAAATTTAAACATATATGTTACACTTGTGGGAAGAACCTTATGGATTTATTACTATAGATAAAACAAGAGATTTAAGCAACGGTAGATTCCGGAAAGGTTTGGACACATTTATCTATATATAGATAGAAAAATGGAGAATTCCATCAGTACATCATGGACCCTAAGGTCACTAAACAACTTATTAAAACTTCTAAATCACTGCGTGCAAAATTCAAAAGCATGAAACGAGGTTTTCAGTTATCACAGGAGGAACTGGAAAAAAGTTTTAAACCCATTATTGAACCACTTCAAGAATTAGTTCATGAGAAAAAAAAGCCTAAAAGAGAGATAATTAAAAAAGAAGAGATAACATTTAAAGATGAGAATGGTATGTTTACTCCATTAAAGCAAGCATCCACATCAACCCCCATCCAAAAGATGATGACAAGAGAGGAAGAAATATTTGAAGATGAAGGGGGGAAGAAGACTCCTCTGAAACAAATACCACAACAATATGATAAAGAAAAATTAAAAGAAATTTTGGAACAGCAAGGAAAGATAGGTCCAATGATTAAACCATATTTATTTAAACTTATTGATTCAAAAACTAGTGATATGGATGATAGATATGGCATTCGAATACAATCAAAAGGAGGACAATAGGTAATGCAAAAGTAACAACTGATGGTGATAATATTAATGTAAATGATAAATGGTATGAAGGTACGCCAGGTTTATTTCAATTGTTGTTTTTAAAAGAGCCTACCGATTATTCTGCTCAAGACAAGGAAAACTATAAAAATATCTTAAAAGATAGCAATGCGTACAAAAAACAGTTTAGTGAGGAAAAAGGTGTTAGTGTTAGTCGAGGATGGAAGTATAAAAATATTATTGCTCCTCTATTTTCTAAAAAAAAACCCTCCACCCCCACAAGTCGAACACCGACATTAAGATCAACAACAAAATCTACTGGTAAAGGTATGATAGAAGGGCAAAGTATTTATGAATATTGGGATGATCCTAATGAATTAGTGGACCGTCTCCAGCTTTTATATTCATCCACCAGTGCAGGACATACTGGTCATGAAAACGAAATCCATATAATCGAGGAGTTAAGAGAGGCGGATATTATTTATTAAAGAGTGTATAGGACAATGTGTATTCAATTGTAGCTTGACTTTCAACATGTCCATCGATAAGTTTGGCAGATCATTACACAGAGTGAATAATGAATTTTATACTAGTGATGATGAAAATGGCAATTACATTAATTTTCAAAATAAACGTTTAGTCGGAGTAACTAATCCACTGGGTAATTTTGAGGCTGTTAATAAAGGATATCTTGAACAATATGTAAAAAATGAACTCGACCATTTAATCAAACCATATATAGATCAATTAGAACTTAAAACAAAGTCATTTTTAGAAAAGAAATTGAAAAAATATATCACAGAAGAATATCTTTTGAACGCTTATGATGTGGAACGAACAGATGCTGCAAATAAATTGGTTCAAGGAGCAATGCAGGTAATACAAAACCGATTGATTGCTCTAAACCCAAACCTCCGTTTAACACCAGCTATCTTAACACCAGTTTTTGAATATAACCTGTGATGATGAACTATAATAAGGATGTAAAGATATAGCTGTCGCAAGAGATTGTGTAAGACATTAAGAGTTAACATGTCAATTAAGGAAGCTGTGGTGAATGAACTTCATAGGCCAGCACGTGTTCATTACCCCAGACGACATACTTTACTCAAAGGGGTAAATGACCTTTATCAGGCAGACTTGATAGAAATGATACCTTTTGCTCGTGTAAACAAAAATTACAAATATTTATTAACAGTGATTGATTGTTTTTCCAAATACGCCTGGGTGAAACCTTTGAAAACTAAAAGAGCTCAAGATGTAACTCATGCAATGGGAAAGATTTTATCTGAGCGAGTTCCTAAGAACATTCAGACAGACAATGGAAAGGAGTTTTATAACATTCATTTTAAGAAACTTATGAAAAAATATAATATAAATCATTACAGTACTTTTAGCACAATTAAAAGTTCAATTGTTGAGCGATTTAATAGAACATTTAAATCTATGATGTATCGCTTATTCAGTCTACAAGGTAGTTACAAATATATTAATCATTTACCAGATCTAGTAAAAGCGTATAACAATAGAGTTCATCGAACTATTAAAATAAGACCGGCGGAAGTGAATGAAAGTAATGTCTCATCTCTTTTAACTGAAGTTTATTCATACAAAGGTGAAAGAAAGGATAAGCAACGTTTTAAGGAAGGAGATTTTGTACGTATTTCGAAGAGTAGAACTATTTTTTCAAAAAGGTTATACACCAAATTGGTCTGCTGAAATATTTAAGGTGAAAACTGTTCGCAAAACTATACCCTACACTTACATTTTGGAAGATATGGCTGGAATGCCTATAAAAGGCGCGTTTTACGCTCCCGAATTGCAAAAAACTAAACATAAAAATGTATATCTTGTAGAAAAAATATTGAGACGGAAGAATAAAAAATTATTCGTGAAATGGATTGGGTTTAGCAATAGCAAAAATTCCTGGATTGGTATAGACCAATTAGTATAACGATAAATTGTATGTACAAAAAAAAAAAAAAAAAATGTAAACAATTTAGTAAAATTC
>JAAEAF010009905.1:0-24122 GCA_011037195.1 Triatoma infestans
GAAAAATATTATTATAAGTTGAAGTTATGATTTCTTTGTTTTTTTTTTAAAAACTGATGAAGTTCGAATGGAGGTGAATTTGTAACGATTCGGATAGGAGACGTTTTGAATGGTTCGGGTAAGTGATTAAAATAGAAGGGTTATTAAAAATCGTTAATAATGCCTAGTTCATGTTGTCTGAGCGCACCAATGGTACCCGAAACGTAGAGCAAAAAGAATGATTCTTTTTCTTTAAAAACCCCTCTGGCGTATAAACATCTCATTACAATTTATTTTTTTTTACTTTCTCTTGCACCTAGTAAGAGGAAGTATTGTAATCTTGTCAAATATTCGATATCGAGTTTTCACCGGAAATATCCATTTTGAAATCGACTGAGTCCAAAAAAGTGGTTTTTAGAAAATGGTTTCTGTGTGTGTGTGTGTGTGTATGTGTATGTGGTATCACCATGGGATCCCGACAGTACGTTACCTGCCAAAATTCCTCAACCGGAAGTACCACATTACTGAATGGTTTTTGTCACTTTTTTGCGATTTTCTCAAAAAATAGCTCCAAAGATTTTCTTTAAACTTGATATATGAACTACGCATACAAGCATCTACAACTTTTATTTGAAATATTTCTCTGGAAAAATTCATTTAAGGTTACTTTTGCGGGATGGGTGAGGTTATGTTTTTCTCTAAAGTGCTATTTCAGTTTATTAAAGAATTCTTTCATCTAAATAATATTAATTAGCATTAAATATGTTGTTGAAATTCCGTGTTTGAAGAACATGAGATGACCCGGAAGTGTGTTTTTACTGAAAAGTATTTTTTTAGTTTTCTATTATTTTCTCTAAAACGGCTGTAATGATTTTCTTTATACTAATTATGTGAATTATATATCTAAAAAGCTACAACTTTTATTTGAAACATTTCTCCGGTTAAAGCGGGCTTTTTTGGGGTAGGGGTAGGTTTTATGTTGGCCTCTAAATTGCTATCTTAATTTATCTTAATAAATTGATCGCCAAAATTCCGGGTTTCAAAAAAATTAATAAACCGGAAGTGTGTTTTTACTGATTTTATTTTCAGTTGTTGCTATTTTTACCATTAAAACACTAATGAATTTCATTACCTTTGGTACACTATGAATTGTGCAAGTACTAATTGTTGAAACTTGAGTTTTTTTTTTGTACCCAGATTTCCTTTTTTTTTTTTGCAATTTTTCTCCCAAAAATGACTCGAAAGATTTTTTTTCTTAAACCGTATTCACATTTTGTTTAACTATTAACCATTTAAACATGTTTTTATTTTATTTATTTATTTATTTATTCATTTATTTATGGCTTGGGTGTTTAATTAAATATTCCTATATTGCCAGGGTCCCATCTCAATAATAAAAAAATGCAATTATTATTAAATATTTCACTTTATTATATTTTAATTTTAATTAAATCAGATTTTAATTTAATTTAATTAAATTTTTGTACCTTCGTGTGCATAAAATTTAGTTTTTGGAAGTTATAATAGGGCATCTATTGCTTTCAATTATTTTATTCACTTGGAAACTCAGGGAATATGCAATCGATAAGTATTTCATAGAAATTCAAATTAAGCGCAGTTCCGGACATAACAATTTTTTGTTTGTTTTGTTTTTGGGTTAACATTTGTCGGCCGAACAAAGTAGGTATTATGTACAACATATATTGGGAGTGAGGAATAATAGAAAAAGAAAAATCTCTAATAAATATATTCACAGAACTGCAAATTTAATTAAGCGATAAACACGTTTACTTGCTTTTGTCGAGCATATTTTATTGCCTTGCTATTTTCATAATACTAGCTAGATTAGTGTTAGTGAATTATACAATGCAGCAAATATATATATATAATAAAATAGTGGCTGACTTATTTAATTTATTTGATTTTATCATTCATTTGATTTGATATTTAATTTATTTTTTCTTTAGTGCTAACCCATGGTTCAATTCTTTCTGACATGAACGAGAGGCTCTATAACTAACTTCCTGTTAAACGATATCTCAAGCATATCTACAACCGAGTTATTCGCTATATACAAAGCCCTGGAACTCTAGAACATATTCGCAACTACAATGAACCGAACAAATATGTTATTTGCTCCAACTCAAGGAGCTCACTGGAGATATTAGACGATCTAGGGACTCCAATAGTTTCTCCCAATAGTAATTCAGTGCATACATATGCTCTTAGAACTATGTCTACTAGAAAATAAAGAACTCTCCTTGATTTGGATTCCCGGTCATTTGGGGGATAAGAGATAATAAATCTGCAGACAAAACTGCTAAAGAAGGGGTCATCAGTGAATGAATTGTAGAGATGAAGGAATGCGTCCCTTGCACTCGATGGGGGGGGGAGAACCCCTATGGCGCAACAGCCCATGAAGGGCTAAGGCTTGCCAGACAACGATATGAATAGGGGGGGGGGGCGTGTGGTAAGCACGCCGCAGTTCTCACACCGTTTAGTTCAGGCCTTGGGTACCTAGGGCGCTACTTACTGTAGCTTCCCACTTTTTTATCACGATGCTGAGTCAACACCGACTTTGCTTTCACGGGAATCGAACCCTCAATTCTTGTAAGAAAGATGAGTGCGCTAGCCACTAGACCAACGCGTGAGGACACTCGATTGGGAAAGCTTTTTTTTAAAAAAAAAAATCTTGCTAACTAGGAATAGGAATGCCATTCAGTGCAGCTATCAAATAAACTAAGGAACATCAAGGGAACCACACAGAAATGGTCAACATCAAATTGAGAATCTCGGCGAGAAGAAATTATCCTAGCGAGAATGAGACTCGGTCCACATAGCCAGCCACATATTCCGAAGTGAACCTCAACCGGTGTGCAGCGCTTGCAATATGACATTAACGGTAACGTATATTCTACTGGAATGCTCGTTTTTAGAAAATGGCGCGTGTGTGTGTGTTTTTACTTTCTCTTACTCCTAGTAAGAGGAAGTATTGTAATCGTGTCAAATTTTCGATATCGAGGTGTCACCGGTAATATCCGTTTTGAGGTCCCCTGAGTCCAAAAAAGTGGTTTTTAGCGAATGGTCTGTGTGTCTGTGTGTGTGTCTGTATGTATGTGAACAGCATAGCTCAAAAACGAAAAATCGTAGAAAGTTCAAACTTGATATTACGTTTAGGTATCACCATGGGATCTGACAGTGCGTTATGTGTCAATATTCCTCAACCGGAAGTACCACTTTACTAGTTGTTTTTTTTACGTTTTTGCAATTTTCTCAAAAATGGCTCCGAAGATTTTCTTTAAACTTGCTATATCAACTACACATACAAAGAGCTACAACTTTTATTTGAAACATTTCTCCAGGAAAATTCATTTAAGGGCACTTCTGGGGGAGGGGTGGGTTAGGTTTTCATCTTAACTGCTGTTTCAGTATATTAGACAATTCTGTCATCTAAATAATGTTAATTAGAATTAAATATGTTGTTGAAATTCCGAGTTTGAAAAAAAATAGATAACCGGAAGTGCGTTTTTACTGAAATATAATTTTCAGTTTTCTGGTATTTTCTCGAAAATGGCTCCAACGATTTTCTTTAAACCACCGTTGTTAACTATACATATAAAGAGCTACAACTTTTATTTGAAACTTTTCCCCTGATAAATTCATTTAAGGGGACTTTTGGGGGAGGGGGTTATGTTTTTCTTTAAAATGCTATCACAGTTGATTATAAATTCTGTCATCCAAATTGAAATAACTAGAAATTAATATATGACCCAAATTCCGAGTTTCAAGGAAATTAGTAAACCGGACAGTTTTACTGGACAGTGTTTTCACTTTTCGACGATTTCATTAAATTTGGTACACTAACTATAAAATTTGTCAATTATAATTTTGTGTAATGGAGTAAGAGAAAGTTGTGTGAGTGTTTCACACCAGATTTTTTTTTTAATACCTTTATTCCACATGCTCTATATACATATTAGATGTGTTGTTTGCTAACAATAATACTTTGCAAATATTAACAAAAAGTGTTAATAATTTTATTTAAATAAAATATAATTCTAAATTAATAGTTCTAAAAGTTTATTAAAGTGGTAAATTAGTATGTGAACAGCATAGCTCAAAAACGAAAAAACTTCGCAGGAAGTTCAGACTTGATATTCTGTTTAAGTATCATCATTAGCATCAGATCATAGCTTCACTGAATTTTTTTTTTTTCCTTTTTCTTGCGATTTTCTCAAAAAATAGCTCCGACGATTTTCTTTGAACTTGGCATATCAACTACATATACAAAGAGTTACAACTTTTATTTGCAACATTTCTCCGGTAAAATTCATTTAAGGGTACTTTATGGGCAGGGGTGGAGTTACGATTTCCTCTAAAGTGCTATTTTTCAGTTTATTATAAAATTCTATCATCTAAATAATATTAATTAAAATTAAATATGTTGCTGAAATTCCGGGTTTGAAAAAAAATCCGGATGACCGGAAGTGCGTTTTTACAGAAATGTATTTTTCAATATTTTGCTATTTTCTCTAAAACGGCTCCAACGATATTCTTTGGAACATGTTATATCAACTATACATACAACCATCTATCATTTTTATTTGTAACATTTATCTGGGAAAATGCATTTAAGCCTTTTTTTTTTTGGTGGAAGGGTAGGGTTAGGTTGTCCTCTTAAAGTGTTATTTCATTTTATTACACAATTCTATAATCTAAATACTACTAATTAGAAATAAATAGATTGCCAAAGTTTCGTGTTTAAAAAAAAAATAATTAGTAAACCGGAAGAGTGTGTATTACTGAACAGTTTTATTTATTTTTTTTATTCAATTTTTGTAAATTTTTCTCCACAGAAATACCGGACGAATTTGATTAAATTTAGTAAGACTAACTATAATGTTTTATCAATTACAATTTTTAAAAATAGGAGTAGTCTTTTCCTAAGTTGATATTGAAATGTTTTTGTCGTGTTGTTGTATGTTTGTAGTGGCTTGAGCGGTTTAGTAAAAGGGCTTGTATGTATATGTATATGGTTAAGAGAGAAATATTAGTAATAATCCAGAAAGCACCACAGTTTTTAAAATAAATATATTATCACTAAGTAAATTTAAGTATTTTACAATATCACAACTATATCTTAATAAAATGATGTTTTTTCTAGAATAAAGGCAAATCTCGCATGAGTTTAACAGAGCGATTCCTGAGGTAGTGTTCTGGCTTTCAAAGCAGAATGCAGACTGTTCTTGTTTGAAGGCAGTGTGCAGACTGTCCTGAAGGAATGCCCTTTTTAACAAAACAGTTGGCCAAGTGGCATTGTATTAATTTAACGGGTTTTTGTGCCTTTGTTTCCCTGATAGCAATGACCTAGATTGTAGTATACCTGACTCTAAATACACTCTTTTTGAAGGTAAATTCACTATTTAATATATAAACAAAATTATATTTTTCAAACTATAAAATATTCTAAACTATTTTTGAAATGAATGAATTACTTGGGGAAAGATGTTATTTTTCAAAACGTCTACGTAGCTGGATTAAATTGCCGCCAACAGAAATGTTATTATCGCTTAATATCTTTACAATTTGCGATCTATTAAGTACACTCATAAATTCAAGAATTCACAAGGGATTGGAGTACAGTGGTACAAATACAAAATTTTTAAAAAGGAAATTTAATAGCAAATTCAATTATGGGAAATATTTAAGATATTTCCGCTGAGAAAATAATTGAAGGAAAAGCAATAATATTATCTGATGGATAATTTGTTTAATTATTAAATTGAAAATTGTACGTACTTGTTAATTTGTGGATTCTGGTTGAAAATATATATCCCAAACAGCTGGCACCAATGAAATATGTTTGGTGATTTGTTGTTGTATGTGTGTAGTAGCACGAACGGTTTTGTAAAAGGGCTTGTAAGTATATGATTCAGAGAGTGAAGTATCAGAAATAAGAAAGTAGTCACCACTGCTAACAATAAATATATTCTATTAAAATAATAACTACAAGTTATTTGCAAGATATTATAAACTTATTAATATATTGTGAAACTGCCACTGATTTTTAGAGAACAATTCCTGAAGTAAGTGTTCTGGCTTTGAAAGCAGAATGCAGACTGTGTCTTGTTTGAAGGCCGTGTGCAGACTGTCTGAAGGAATGCCTTTTTAACAAAACAGTTGGCCAAGTAGCATTGTATTAATTTAACGGGTTTTTGTGCCTTTGTTTCCCTAATAGCAATGACCTAGATTGTAGTTAGACCTGACTCTAAATACACTCTTTTTGGAGGGTAAATTCACTATTTAATATATAACAAAACTATATTTTTCAAACTATAAAATATTCCAAACTATTATTTTTCCATTTCGTTCTTCCACTACAATATGTTTCATGTTTAGTACTCTAAACACAGTGTTTTCCCAATCATTTAATCTCTCTTACCCCTTGATTACCGGTTTCCCTTGCCCCTAATTATCCCTAAAAAATTAAAAATAATAGATGGCTAAAAATAACAAATGAATCAATAATCTAATGACATTTTATATAGGTTTTTATTTTCTATTTTTCAGCACAAAAGCAAATAAAGCACCTCGATATATCGAGATAAAGGGATACTGCTTTGAAGCAGTTAAAGCATTTACTTATCTTGGGACAGAGATAAACGCCGAGAATAAACTCTCCAATGAAATAAATAAACATATTATGGCTGGTAGCCGCGCTTATTTTGCAAATGGAAAATTATTCAGATCCTCTCTTCTGTCAAAAACGACGAAAATAAAACTATATAAAACCCTCATAAGACCCGTGATTACTACTTATGCTGCTGAAACGTGGGTGCTGAGTGCCTCAGATATGAACAAGTTACTGGTCGCCGAAAGAAAGATATTAAGGATCCCCCACACCAACGCGAAACATTCGCTGTAGCGGCGGATGCGAACTTTCCGCGGCGGAAAATTTCCTGGCGTCGCGGCAGCGAAACAAGTTTGCCCACACCGACGCGGTAGCGAATACTGGATCTTTCCATATCGGATTTCCTTAGTGAGTGTTTGGACATTCTACAAAAATTTTTTTTTAATCGTATTTATCGTTAACGTATTACAATGTCTTCGTCTGATTCTGATGAAGAAGAAGCTCTGTTATTATTGGCACTTGCTGAAAGCGTAAAAAACAGGTAAGTGGATATATAGACATTTTTATAATAATAATAATAATACCACTTTTTTATTTCAGAAGTAAAAAGAAAAGGAAATGGATTCATGAAATTAATGAACTTCGTAATAGAACACGTAATTAGAACTTCGTAAATGAAAAACACCATTTTTTTAACAATTCCAAGCGGCGAAACAATAGCGGCAGCGGAAAAAACTCTGCATGCAGCGTTGGAGCGGAACGACGCTGTACTGCCGCCATAGTTGCGGAATCCGCCTCACCCAGTGTGAATACATGCATAGACCGCCATGACTATTGTTCCGCTGCGGTTCCGTATCCGCCGCGGCAGCGAATGTTTCGCGTCTGTGTGGGGGATCCTTTAAGAAGGATATTCGGCCCGGTCCTGGTTGAGGGTGTCTGGAGACCCAGGAAAAATCACCAGTTAGCGGAAATGTTCAATCAGATTGACATTGTACGCTTCATTAAATTAAGGCGCATGGATTGGCTAGGACACGTTCAGCGAATGGATGAAAAGCGGATGCCAAAAAAACTCTTATACTCGGCAGTGATGGGCTTAAGAAGAAGAGGTCGTCCCAGAAAAAGGTGGATCGATGATGTAACATCGAACATTGGAGCTGTTGGTGTCCACAACTGGAAACGGAAGGCGAGCGACAGGAAAGTCTGGCGAAAAGTTATCGAGGAGGCCAGGGCCCACATTGGGCTGTAGAGCCACTTAGTAAGTAAGTAAGTATTTTCTATTTTATGTTATTCAGTTTCTTGTTTTTACAAATAGTAAATAATATTTAAAAAAAAATAAATAAATAAATGTTACCCAAATTTTTTATTTCCTTTTTAAGAAGCCCTTGGTACATTTATAAAATACCAACCGGCCGTAAAAAAATAATTACCAGAATTCAAAATATAATACAATATTCTTAGTAACAGGCGAGATTGAAATTGCAGTAGAGATGGTTTGTATTCGCTTGTCCTTTAACTCTAAATTGTCTAAACATCATTAAAGCCCTAAATAGTTTGTGCTAGTGCAGAATGGTTACTGTTTAATAACATGTTGGGGCCTGCTCTCAATACTGTAACTTAATTAATTGTTTATTTAGTTTCTGTTATTTCAAGTTTGCTTACAGATGTTTCAAGCAAACACACAAAGCATTTGGCGGAATTGTTGTGTTGAGAAATGATATGTCATTTACATTATTAAATTAATATAAATCATTATAATATATAGATTTTAATTTATAATTGTTTAAAGTCATATTTATATTTTTCTTAAATATTTGGTTGTTTCAAATGTTCGTTTGTTTTTAGAGAATGTTCTGCATATATATGAGTGTGTGTGTGTGTGTGTACAGAATATTTCAAAACAAAATGTTCTAGGAATTACAAACTTGGTAATTACATTTACGTACTACCACTACCGCATCAGACATGAAGATTTCGGGCAAAATTCATTAACCGGAAGTGTAACTTTACTGAATAGTTTACTTCCTGTTACTCCTAGGAAGCGGAAGTATTGTAATCGTGTCAAATTTTCGAAATCCAGTTTTCACCGGAAATATCCGTTTTGAGGTCCTCAGAGTCCAAAAAAAGTGGTATTTAGAAAATGATGTTTGGGTATCACCGTGGGAGGTTGGTTATCTGTCAAAATTCCTCAACCGGAAGTACCAGTTTATTGAATGTTTCTTTTTACATTTTGGGATTTTTTCAAAAATGGCTCTAACAATTTTCTTTAAACTTATTATATCAATTATACATCATGCAAAGTGCTACAACTTTTATTTGAAACAATTTTCCGGGAAAATTCATTTAAGGGTAATTTTGGGGGAGGGGTGAGGTTACGGTTTCCTCTAAAGTGATATTTTCGTTTATTAAACAATTCTATCATCTAAATAATATTAATTAGAATTAAATATTTGTTGTGGTGGTTGGTTCCGCAGAGCTGGAAAGCATCACATATATTTTACGTGTTAGCCTGCTTCATTTTACCGGTTTCGGGCGTTCGCACATCTTCAGGATGCGTTTGTCAAACAGTGTGATAACATAGACTTGCACAGAGCAAATTCAGTTTATACACTCTGTATAAACTGAATTACGTGTAAACAGTGCATGAGAGAAGTATGAGAAAATATCTCTGATGAGAATTAAATATGTTGTTGAAATTCCGAGTTTGAAAAAAATTGGATGACAGGAATTGATTTTTTTAACTAGGAAGTATTTTTCAAATATTTGCGATTTTCTCCATAAAAACAACGATGAATTTTTTGTCTTCTGTAAAAATTTTCAATCTTCAGTTTTGAAAACTGGAATAAGAGAAAGTTGTGTGAGTATATCATACCAGATTTTTTACTTTTTTTAATTTAAGGCACGTCAACATCTATGGTCATTGGTGCCTGGAGTTTTCTCAGTGAAGTGGCAGCCTCCGGGCAATGTTCTCTCATTAAAGAGAATATCTGTGTTCAGCACAGCTAGATTCGAACCTGTGACCTCTGCATGGGAGTCCAGTACGCTAACTGCTGAGCTAATCCGTTCGCTTACTGTTATTATAATTACTTTTTTTTTTGCGGATAGACAACTTGGGTTATTAGCGCAATATTATTATAATTATTTTCATTTCTACTTTTCTTACTCCTAGTAAGAGGAAGTCTTGTAATCGTGTCAAATTTTCGATATCGAGTTTCCACCGGAAATATCACGTTTTGAAGTCCCCTGAGTCCAAAAAAGTGGTTTTTAGCAAATGGTCTGTGTGTGTGTGTGTGTATATATGTGAACAGCATAGCTCAAAACGAAAAACCGTAGAAAGTTGAAACTTGATATTCCGTTTAGGTATCACCATGGCATCTGACAGTGGTCATCTGTCAAAATTCCTCAACCGGAAGTACCACTTTACTTGTTGTTTTTTTTTTTTTTACTTTTTTGCAATTTTCTAAAAATGAAACATTTTCTCAAAACTTGGATAACAACTACACATACACAGAGCTACAACTTTTATTTGAAACCTTTCTCTGGGAAAAATTCATTTAAGGGCAGTCATAGGGGTGGGGGTGGGGGTTAGGTTTTCAGCTAAAGTGCTATTTCAGTTTATTAAACAATTCCATCGTCTAAATAATGTTATTAGAATTTAATATGTTGTTGAAATTCCAAGTTTACAAAAAATCGGATGACCGGAAGTGCGTTTACTTTACCACTTATGTAAATGATTGTTCCACTTTTTCGCGATTTTCTCAAAAATGGCTTTGACGAATTTCTTGAAACGTAGTATATAAACTAAACATATAAAGATCTATAACTTTTATTTAAACATTTGTCTGGTAAAATTCATTTAAGGGCACTTTTAGTGGATGGGTGGGGTTATGTTTTTCTCTAAAGTGGTATCATAGTTGATTATACAATTCTATTAACCAAACATAATTAATTAGAAATAAATAGATGGCCAAAATTCCAAGTATAAACTGGTACACAGACTATAAAATTTGTCAATTATAATTTCGATAACTGGAGTAAGGGAAAGTTGTGTGAATGTTTCACACTAGATTTTTAGTTTAGTTTAGGTTGTGCAGGTATATAATATTGAAATCAGTTAAATTTAGTAAAAATTCCAAGTTTAAAGGAAATTTGTTAATTATAATTATGTAAATTGTAATGAGTGAAAGAAGGGTGAGTGTTATACAGAAGAATTTTTTTTTTTTTTTTTAAATTTTAGAGCATTTCTATCGAAGCCTATTTATTATTCGTGGTTTTGCAATTTCAATTCCGAGTTCCATTTCAATTAATCTTTTTTTTTGTTTGTTAAATGTTCACATGGAAAAGAACCGAGTAAAAAGTAAAAATGAAAACTTAAAAAAAAAAAAAATGGTTGTATAGTTATTTAAATGTTGAAGAAACAATTATAGGAATGGCCAGAACAAAGCGGTAAGTTTGCACAGAACTTTCTTAAAGGATTTATGAGTTTGAGTGTGGAAGTTTGGGCATAATAACGGGAGTTTGTTGTGAGCAGTGGGCAGTGTGGGCCCCATGAACTGGAAGTGCAGCTCACATAACTGTTGGAGCTACACTCTAGGGCTCTATTGCCAGTATACTCTGCCCCAGTCCTTATTTCCTGCCAGGATGTCCCAACTCATTTCTTACTACTTTCTTTATCTCTTTTTACTTGTATTTTGTATTTATTATTTATGTTTAATTCCTAGTATTTATATAGTTATCTGGGATTTATTTTTAAAGTTTCCTCAGGTTTTATTTCTCATTTAAATTTTAATTTGGCTACATAAACTTTACGTTAGGAAGGGAACATAACTAGACTACTTTTGCCATGCCAAAAAATAGTAAAGTCTGGCGAAAAAACAGTGATCTTTCAATTTACACATTTGCTTAGGTTTATTGCAAAAATAATTTTTTTTAAATAAACTTACTTTTGTGAATTTTGCGTTTTCCATGTTTAAACCATATTTCTATTTGCATTTAAGTGATTCTGCATGTTGTGCATGACTGTTTGAGTATGTGGATCATAAAAAAAAAATGATAGCTGTGTCATCTGCAAATGAGGCGGTGTTTGTGGGATGTCGGATATGTAGAAAGTGTATAGTAGAGGGCCTACAATACTTCCTTGCGATACTCCGGCCTTCGCAACGAATGTGAGGACAAATATGGAGCTTTGTCTGATTTCAAAGTATCTGTGTTTGAAGAGTTTTGCCCGCATGTGCTAAACCTGATTGAATGTCTGAGAGACATAAGAAACACCGTCGAGCATTATTCGTTCTGCTCAAAGCTGTCTACAATACGGTGCATCTGTTGAATGGTACTATAGTGGCATCTATAATGGATCTGATGGTTGGATAGGTTTTGGTTTTATTGTATGGAGAAGGCATTTGGGGAGAAGAAGTTCGAATATTTCGGGGAGAAAGCGATTTAGACCAAATGGTGTGTAGAAGGAAGGTAGGTGCTGAAACTTCTTTGGCTTCGGAATCATGATTAAGGTTGAAAAATTCAAAAAAAAAAAAAAAAAAAAAAAGGGGAAATAGGTAGTGATTAAAGTACATTTATAATATAGAGTTACAGGTAAGTAGGAGATATTTGTGCTTTTTTCGAGAGCACGAAGTCTTTTTGTGGGTAATTGTTTCATGGCATTCGTAACTGGAAGGACATTTGAATTTCTCGCAGCTACAGATATTATGCTCATTAATTTGCATTGTGTTTTCCCTACTTCACTGAGTTCTTTCGGACTTCATTTATATATTTTTTTTACATGTATTTATGGTCAAGCCACTATTTGCCGCTACCGTTTCAAATTTCTCAAGGGCATGGGGCGGGTAAAGTGCAAGTTGTCAAAACCAGTTCGCCTGCATAGACGTTGTGTTAAGACACCCTATTGTAGATTGTTTCATCCCGAATGTGTTCGAATGGGTCTTACCACTTTCCTGAATGGGTGATAATGGATTTCCCTTCCTCAGTCCACATTTAACTAGAACTCTTCAGACAGGATGTACAGTGTATTTAGGCTTGATTAATTGTTGTGCGATGTATTAAGTATAAGAAATGTCATGGTGTAAAGTTTGCAGGATTTATGGGTTGATGAAGAATCAAATACACACAAATGATACTTAACTTACAATTTATATTTAATGAATTTACTTGAAAAGAGAGAAGAGGGTAGGTATAGTGACCGACCAGAGAGTGTTGATCGTTTGTAGCATGATGAATTTTGGATGGTACTGTTGTCTTGTATGAGTCGCTTGAAGAGTGATGTGATTAGTTATAGCTCTTGGTTATCCAAACGGTGGTGAGCTAATGTGGCTAGCTAAGTGAATATTTCAAGGTTGAAGCTGATGTAGCGATTAGTCTTTACTCATTAAAGTGTATGTGATGACTCACCCTTTAGCCTGTCAAATGATCCGCCACATTCAATTTCTCTTACTGCTAGACACCTTCTAGGTGGGGGACTGGCTGTCGAATACATTTTGGTGGGCGTGACAGAGAGTGCAATGCGTAATTGAAGTGTGCTTGGAAGGTCAGGTGAGATGTGGCGCCTTAATACGATTGCTAATGGAACTATTGAGGCCAACTTTTGTTGGTGAATTCGCTTGTGATTGATTCCATTACATCGGCATGACCAAATCTTGCATAACTTTTGGATATCGTGATATTCTAGTGCAGTGTATTGTTATTCGGTGAAGTGGGCCAAAGAAAAACATTTACACATTTGAAAAATTGTGCGCTATACATGATGGAATATTGTGGCGGAGGAGGGAAACGAATCTTAAAATGCTATGGAACATGTAAAAAAAACCTAATCTGGCACAAAAATTCGTAATGATAGATAAAATTTATTGGTTTTAATAATTAATTAACAAGAGTAAGTGTGAACAACACTCTTGTTACAGCAGTAAGACAAAGTAATGGTACAACACGATTTGATAAATGAAAATCTAATATTTACGACAGTTTGTGCGTTCTACATAAGATTTATTGAGTACATATTCATATGTAAGTACAATAGAAGTATAGCCTATTAATGCGTTATATTTAATTATTAAATGATACACCACTGACTGACACACACACTGTACATACATACATATTTATGTTGCTTGCGCTATGGTATGTATAATTTAATATTCCGACATATAATATAATGCGCTGCCAGCTACCATGGACTTATTAATGTGAACGATAACACATAGGATATTGTCATAACTGACCAATCAAATTATATTTTAATAATTCTGACAAGGAAAGGCTTTGGAATTAATTCAATTACACTTATATTAATAAATACACATTCATGGATAGTCTATTTCTGTGTACTCCATTTATTTTAATAAACAATATTGTTATCCTATCAGATTACATCATTTGGTTTTTCATCATAAACACATGTTTTGTGGTCCCCTGAGTAAGTAGAAAATGTTCTGTATATGCGTGCGAACAAAATGTATTAAGAATGAAAAATTACAGGGCGCTTAGAAACTTGTTATACCGTTTAGGCTACCACCATCGCATGTGATAAATTTTTGGTAACTGCAAGTACGACTTCACTGACTGTATTTTTTTTTTTTTCAGTTTTTCGTAATTTTCTTGAAAACGGCTTCAACAATTTTTTTTAAAACTTAGTATACTATCTACACACATAAATATCTTATCACTTCTATTTGAAATATTTTTCTGGGAAAAGTGATTTTGGGGGGGAGTGGTTCTAGGAGAACATTTGCGTTATGCTTTTCTCTAAAGTTACCATTTACATGATATTAATATACATATACAAGTATGAGAAGGAGAGAATTAAAGAGAATAATAAAGAGACAGACTGGTTGAGTAATTAGAAGGTAAGTAGAAAGGTTGCTGACTGGATGTACTTTTGTAAAAACTCTCCTAGACTCTACTTCTATAGCTCTATCTATATACAGGGTGTCCGGGCTAAGTTGTCCACCCCCTTTTTCTCGGTAATTATTGATGATGACAAAAAATTTCAAGTTATAATTCCTTTATTTTTTGAGCAGTATCTAATGATATTATAAAAATAAAAGTCTGCTGCTGATATGCAGGTTACAGAAACAGGTTACAGACTTTTTTCCCTTAAATGGGAACCCCTATTTTTTATTATGAATTCTAAAAGTGTTTTTTTTTTGTGAGAAAAATTGTTTTTGAAAACTTAGAATTGCTTTCGTAGTTCCCAGGTTATGAATTTTTGAACGAAAAAAACAAATTTTTTTTACCGCTGACTGCTGGATATGAAAAAAACAAAATGGCTTCCTATGTTGCCAGTAACAAAAAAAAATCTCAACTGAAAAAATTATTCTTTGTGCTTAAAGTAAAAAATAAAAGTCCATAAAATAAAAGATAAAAAAATTCTGGAATTTCCTCTGGTAATACACGCATATGATCCAAAAAAGTAAGTCGGCGCTCTTGAACCCCTTCGCGAAACCCCTGAACAATGTGGTACCTACCTAAATGGCTTCATTTGATAGTGCCCGAGTATTTCGCACACGACAGTTTTACTAATTTCCAGAACTCTAGCCTCATTTAAAACTGAAGTGTTAGGATTCTCCTGCCCATACAGTAGTACATCAAGCTCAAGTATCGAAAGTAAGAACATTCTTAACCCTATTTCTTGGCCCTTGAGGAATGACACTGCCATACAAACGGAACGTTACAGCAATACGAGGAATCGTTTTCCGGCTTGGGTGTCTTCGTTCATGAAATCTCTTGTGGTAAACCCTTGCAGCTGTTTGAGCTTGACGACGGCATTCAACAAAAATGTCGTACATATCAGTTTTTTTCGTTTGTCGAATTTGGACGGTTCATCTTGCCGGAACGATTGGAAGTTTGAGGTAGACTGGAAGTATTTTAAAAACAAGGCATTGTTTACAACTTAGGGAATTAAAGAGCTGAAATTTAATAAGTCACAAAAAAAAACACTTTATTTAAAATGAACACAGTGTACAGTTACATACGAGTTACATACATACTCGTATAGACGGTATACCCTTATTTCTAATTATTTGGAATGCCCTTTTATATATATTTGTGGCATACATGATATTACCTATCTTGTACTTAATTAGATAGATACTTTAATCTTATGGGAATATTAACAATACATTCTCTTCCTGTGGTGAAGGGTTAGGTGACATCATAACTGGAGATTAAAACAGTAAACAAGAGAGCATTTGTGTAAACATTCATCTTGCATTTTTGTTTTTGCTCTTTGGACAGCCTCTTATGCGCTTATCCATAACTGTTCTTTATTACTATGCCAGCGGTAAAAAAACTTTTATTCTTGTTCAAAAATTAATTACTTGGGAACTACAAAAACAATTTTAATTTTTCAAAATCAGTTTTTCTCACAAAAAAAAAGAAAGTATTTTTAGAATTCATAATACAAAATAGGGGTTCCCACTTGAAAATAAAAAAAAATTTGGTGTCAAATACTTTCACAACTTACTCTTACTCAAAATTATAACTGACAAATGATATAGTTTGTGTTCCAAATATAACGAAATTCGTCGAAAAACTGAAAAAAACTGTTCAGTAAAAGCGCACTTCCGGCTTACTAATTTTCTTAAAACTTGGAATTTCGGCCATCTATTTACTTCTAATTAATTTTGTTTGGATAATAGAATTATATAATCAACTATGACACCACTTTAGAGGAAGCTGTAACCCCACCCCTCCCCTAAAAGTACCCTTAAATGAATTTTCCCAGAGAAATGTTTTTTATAAAAGATGTAGCTCTTTGCATGTTTAGTTTATATACCAAGTTTGAAGAAAATCGTCCGAGCCATTTTTGAGAAAATCGCAAAAACGTAAAAAAAACTTACTAGTAAAGTGGTACTTCCGGTAGAGGAATTTTGACATATAACGCACCGTCAGATCCCATGACGATACCTAAATTTAATATCAAGTTTCAACTTTCTACGGTTTTTCGTTTTTTGAGCTATGCTGTTCACGTACACACACAGACACAGACACAGACCGTTTGCTAAAAGCCACCTTTTTTTGACTCAGGGGTCCTCAAAACGGATATTTCCGGTGAAAACTCGATATTGAAAATTTGACACGATTCAATACTTTCTCTTACTAGGAGTAAGAGAAAGTAAAAAAGTTTGTTTCTGTAACCTGCATATCAGCAGCAGAATTTTATTTTTTATATCATTTGATACTGCTCAAAAAATAAAGGGAGTTATGATTTGAAATTTTTTTTTCTATCATCAATAATTACCGAAAAAAAGGGGGTGGACAACTTAGCCCGGACACACTGTATGTGAATAGAATTCTCCCTCCCTAGTTCTCGGCCTAGGTGGGGAGTAACTAACGTTTGATTCATTTAATGTCTGATTCTTTGCTCTTCGGATCCTATAAATCTTTAATGCTTCGGATTCCATTACACAAGCATTGATAGGTTAACCGAAATAGTTTTTTTGAGTTTTTTTTAAAGGAATTTTCTCAGAAATGACTATAAAGGATTTCTTTTTAAACTTAAAATGCTTGCTGGAAAGTTAAGACATATCACTGTAACGGCAAGAGAGAGAACACAAGCCCGACCGAGAGAAAACGGACTTTCTCTCGTACTCTCTCACTTAAGCAGTCTAGAGTGGGGAGAACCTGTATATAAGTCAGTGGAGAGACTAGCGATCTATCAAATTCAATTCAACCATACATAATCATCATATCATCGTGTCATATCTCTACTCCCACCTTTTATTTTATAAAATCATTACAAGTCCAGTGCAGTTGTGGTAAACTTATAGCAATATTATAACAGTGTCTTCATATCTCGTCTAATTAATCAACCTAATTTCTCTCCTCATCAAATCCATTATGGTGGGGAGAGAGAAACACAAGCCCGACCGAGAGAAAACAGACTCTCTCTCTCGTCTCTCTCTTTTAAGCAGGCTAAGTGGGGAGAACCTGTATATAAGTCAGTGAGAGACCTAGCGATCTATCAGATTTAACCATACATCGCATCGTATCATATCTCTACTCCCACCTTTTATTCTATAAAAATCATTACAAGTCCAGTGCAGTTTGTGTAAACTTAACAGCAATATTATAACAGTGTCTTCATATTTCGTCTAATTAATCAAACCTAATTTCTCTCCTCATCAACTCCATTATAATCACTTTTATTTAAAACAATTTCCTGAAAAAAATTTGATTTTAGAGGGGTATTTGGTGGCGGGGGGCGGAGGGGTCTGTGTCAGTTATTTTAATTTTTACTTTGCACAAGCTTTGTTGGTTGTTGATATAGTGCGCTCCCAATATGGCCGCCATGTTTATGGCCAGCCCAATTTAATATCTTGATTAAAATGTATTAATTGGAGTAAGAAAAAGTGTGAATAGTGAAAATTTGCACAATATGAATATACGGTATAATTTTGGTACATCTGATAAAAGTAGAATTTGTCTGTTACAATAATGTTTGAGAAGGAATTGCTACCACTGCCATTGGCCATTGTCTAATAAATCTGGAGATATTGGTCAGGATGCCAATACTTGGCTACTAAATATATCATATCTCTGTTATACTTCACAATATTTTTTTTTTATCTCTCATTTTTCCTTAATTTTCTTTACCGCTTTTTTACTTTCACAAACTCTCATCTGTTCCAATTGTTATACTCTTCCTGTTTGTACGTACATACACTTCAATTAATATTATTGCTTTTCTTAATATAATTAATGAAAATCTAATAATTACAGTTATCTCATCATTATATTCCAAATAAAGAAAATATATTATTAACTTTTAATTTCTCTTACAGCTGTAAGAGGTAGTATTCCGATCGTATTAAATTGTGATGTCAAATCACTCACATGACTTTCTCTTACTGCATTTTACAAGATTTAAATGACAATTTTTCACCAAACTTAATAATTTTTATTAAATGTTTACTTGCCTTCAATTTCATGTCAATTGGAGAATGTAACCGGACGGTGAGCTGTAGAATATCCTAGGAAAAAAAAAAAAAAAAAATCTAAGCACAGCTGCTGAACTCGAACTAGCGATCTCCGCATGCAAAATTTAAGATTTAAACACATTCAAACATTTGAACTTTTGAACATTTGACATTCAATATTTATTGGAATTTAATTTAACCAATTAATATCAATCATTGTTGGACAATAAAATATTGTCGGATTCCATGGTGATACCTAAACAGAATATCAAATTTGTACTTTTTATCATCTTTTTTTTCTCGTTTTTGAGCTATGCTGTTCACATGCATACATTTCTATTTGTCTAAAGAACCACTTTTTTTTTCTTTTTTTTCTTGCTTTTGTTGTGGTGAAAACCTTCGAAATTTTAACACGATTATAAGTACTAAAAAAAAAAAAAAAAATCAAAATATACAATGTTTTAATTACGAGGCATATCCAGTAGTAAGTGTACTGAATATTTGTAGGTTACAAAAATTTTTATTTGAACAAAAAAATTACCTGGTTACATTAGTACATATATAAGCTATTTTTCGACATAGTCACCATTCCTCTCAATGCAGGTGGTGAACCGGGTTATTAATTTTTTGATGCCTTCCTCGAAGTAGTTTCCCGCCAACCCCTCGTCCTCTTTTCCACCTCCCCTTTCACCTCCTCGTCGGTTGAAAACCTTTTTCTACCCATGTGCAGCTTCAGGGAGGTAAAGAGATAGTAATCTGAAGGTGCTAGGTCAGGGGAATGCGCGCGATGGTTCAGGATATCCCATTTAAACGAGGCAAGCAGTTCCTTCGTGGCGTTGGCCGTGTGTGGTCTGGCATTGTCGTGCAGCAGGCAGACTCCTTTTGTCAGCATGCCTCTCCTTTTGTTCTGAATCGCCCTCCGCAATTTTTTTAGGGTCTCACAGTATCTTGCAGAGTTGATGGTCTCCTCTTGAGGCATATATTCAATTAAAATTATGCCTTGACAGTCCCAAAACACGGATGCCATGATTTTCTTGGCTGAAATTGTGGTTTTGAACTTTTTGGCGGAGGGTGAAGAGGTGTGCCGCCACTGTTGAGACTGCCTTTTGGTTTCAGGTGTGTAGTGCAACCCAAGTTTCATCTCCAGTAATGATGGAGCGGAGAAATTCATCTCCATGGAGTTTGTAGCGTCTCAAAAACTCTTGCCCGACCTTGAATATTTCACACTTGGCGGGAGATTGGATTGACATTTTTCACGAAACGTATTGTCGCGTCGACAGTTCTCAACGTACTGACCTCGAACCGGTCTCGTTGCGGAGGGGAGGAATCAGGCTACACGAGAGTATAGCCAATATGTCGAAAACAAAATTCCTCCGGCCGTGAGAGCCTCAGTACACTTACTTACTGGACATGCCTCGTAATTCACTTCAAAATAAATTTCAATTTACCTTTATTAGTGAAACCCTCTTCAAAAAGTTTTGATGATTTAGGAAGATTCATCATTGTACTTGACAAAGATCATCGCACGATTCTCCTATTATTTATTTATTTTTTTTTTTCGGCGCATCGACAAAATTATTCTTTATTTTATAAATTATTATTTTATAAATTATTCGTGAGCTGAATATATTACTTTCTTTTATTCTTAGTAAGAGAAAATATTGTAATCGGGTTAAATTTTCGATATCGAGTTTTCACGAAAATATCCCTTTTGATTTCCTCTGCATCCAAAAAAGTGTTGTTTTTTTTTGTTTTTTTTTTAGGAATTGATCGGTGACACAATATAGCTCAAGAACGGCAATTCACAGAAAGTTCTCAAAGTTGTTATTCTGTTTAGGTATCATCATGTGGAATCCGACAGTAAGTAATGTGCCAAAATTCCTCAACAGAAAGTACCACTTCTTTACTGAATGGTTTTTCCACTTTCTGGCGATTTTCTCAAAAATGGCTTCAACGCTTTTTTTTAAACTTGGCACATCAACTACACATACAAAGATTTACAACTTTTATTAAAAACATTTCTCCAGGAAAATTCATTTAAGGGCACTTTTGGGGGGCGGAAGTGCTATTTCAGTTTACTACACAATTCTAGCATCTAAATAATTAATTAATTAATTAGAATTAAATATGTTCCTGAAATTCCGAGTTTGGAAAAAAATCGGATGACCAGAATTGCGTTTTTACTAAAAAATATTTTTCAGTTTTCTGCTATTTTCTTGAAAACAACTGAAAGATTTTCTTAAACAAAGTATATGAACTACAAATATAAAGAGCTTGCAACTTTTATTTGAAACACTTCTCCCGGGTAAACTCACTTAAAGGAGTTTTGTGGAGGGGTAGAATTATTCTTCTCTCTAAAGTGCTATCATAGTTGATTATACAATTCCACAATCTAGACAAAATTAATTAGAAATAAATAGATTGCCGAAATTTTGAGTTTCAAGAAAATTAATAAACCTGTAGTGCGTATTTACTGATGATTCTTTCTTCTTTTTTTTCAGTTTTTGCGATTTTCTCCATTAAAGCACTGATTTGGTATACCATCTAAAAAATTTGTGAATTACAATTTTGTAAACTGCAATAAGAGAAAGTTTTGTGAGTGTTTGACAACAGGTTTTTTTTGTTGTTGTTGCGAAAAATTATATTTTGATTGAATCTTGTGTAGATTTCCAGCTTCGTCCCCTTACGATACTTTGTGCACTGTGTGATGTGATGGCAAGAAGAAAGAAGATATAATTTTTAAATAATAAATAAATTTAAAAATTATAACTAGTGGTTCCAGCCAGCCGCTATCTGCAGGTCAAGAACCGCGTCAAAACCCTTTCAAACAGGGGTCAATACACAGTCAAAAGAACCGCCGGTAAAACCCTTTCAAACGGGGGTCATTATACAGTCAAAAGAATCGCCGCAACACCTGGCCTGTATTTCCTTCATACAAGGGTCAATGTGCACTCAAGAGGCCACCTGGCTACCATCTGTCGCTACCCCGGACCGACCTCCCCTGGGGTCAATATACTACTAGAGATGCCTTAGTGTGGCACGTACTTACACATCAGCCAATGTGTGAGTAATGCAAATATAAACGTCGCTCCACTGGAGGAGGGGATCAGTATTCCATCAGTTACACACGAGTTCACATCAGTATTCATTCAGTTATCAAACAGTCAACAAGTGCCAGTACGACATCAGTATTATATCAGTCATCATCAGTTATCGCGAGCGCGTCCTTATTCAAGGTTTTAAACACTACTTCTTTAATATTTATTATTCATTTCATAATTCTTATATTCATTTACAATTAGTTTTCTATTTTAAAACACTTTAAATTATTTGTTAAAATATAGTTTATTTTTATAAATCACTAGTAGGTATTTCGAATAACAACTCTCTAAAACTCTCTAACTAACAACACTTACTCCTCACTTCAACTCCCGATACCAAGACATCTGATTCCAATACAACTGCGATATCAACGTGAAATTAAGGACAATATAAATGAATAGCTATTAACTCTAAGAAAAGTTTTTTAAATGAATATTATGAATTCTTTGGAGAAATATTTGTGGGTGTTTAACATAAATTTTTTTATTTTGTCCCACTGGTGTAAACGGCTAAATACAAAATGGCGGACGTACATTGCATCTTTGCATTTCTTCATTATTCTCTTTTGCCTTCTTTTTCATCAATGGAATTTGGAATTACTTTTTCTTGGTAAATCACATTATATATATATATAAAAAAAAACAATTTGATTATTTTTTGCATTTTTTTTCTCTTGTATTAAAATACTTATTGCACAATTCGATAATTTAAAAAATAACCGACTGAAAACCGGAAGTATGTTTTTATTGAACAGGGCTTTTTTTTCCATTTTGCGCGATTTTCTCCATAAAAACACCGACGAATTTCATTAAATACTAAATATAAAATTTGTCAGTTACAATTTTGTAAACTGGAGTGGGAGAAAGTTGTGTGAGTGTTTCACACTAGATTTTTGTTTTTTTTTCTTCAGGAATAACAAATAAGTGAATACGAATATTCCTCCAATATATCCCTCATTACCTGTATTGTTGAATGCAATTATTACAGTTGTATTCGCGAATATAGGTTACACATGAATACATTAATTAAATATTTGTATTCGCTTTTTTGTAATCATAAATAGAAATTATTCAAATACTGCCCTATACTGGTGTTAATTAAACACTGGAAAATGGTGCCAGTTAAAAAAAGGCTCTATAGAAATCCTCTATAAAATTATTTGTAATGTCAAAAAATTATTTGTAATAATATATTGACCCCCCCTCCCCCCAAAGCTATACAAGTTGTTTGAATTATTTAAAAGTTGATGTGAATAATTAAAAAGAAATTCTATAAACTTAAAAATATAGTTATCAAACGGAAATATACATTAATAATTTAGTCATATTAACAGATCGATATTAACAGATCGATATTAACAGATCGATATTAACAGATCGATATTAACGATTGATATGTCAAAGAATACATAGGTACATGAATATTTGAAAAAGAAATTGGGCAAAAAGGAGCATTTTTATAGACAGAGGGTTCAATGGATTAATTAATTACTCTACTAATACTTGTTGAACAAGTGGAAAATCGATTTTTTAAAATACACATTAATTTTCAGATCTCAGAGGCAAGTCCAGTGTTCAGATCTCAGACCAGTGGCCAGAGTTCGTTTTTTTACTGAACAGTTTTTTTTTTTTTTTCAGTTTTCGCAATTTTCTCTATAAAACCACCGACGAATTTCATAAAATTTTAAAACCTCTTTTATAAACTGCAATTAAAAACAAAGTTGTGTGAATATTTCATATCAGATTTTTATTTATTTATAAATTATTGTGCAATTCCCAACTACTATTCGTTGATAGACCACAATATTTTCGTTGACAATGTCAATTTCGAAAACAATTTTGAAATTAAATAAATAAATAAAGAATAGCAACGATTTATTTGGTGGAAGTGAAAGAATTATCAAAATAGTAAGTTGATATAGTGACTGCGATTCAGTTAGGAGTGATTGGGGTCACATTAGGCTATTGTGGTAGCCTTCAGCAGAGATTACCGTGCCCAGATCCACTCGGCCTCAGCACGCCTGCAGCACAATGATTAGTTGCACTGTCATTGTCACTGTCAGTCATCCTCACACCATAGTACTGACCGTTATCCTACAAGTGGGCTTCTTCACAGCGCCCATCGTTGCTATGATGTAGATATTCTATCCCCAGTCTAATCTATTTATATACATAACTAAAAGTTGCAGTATTATATACTTCATAGATTTTAAATCTATTTTTATTTTGTTTTATTTTATTACTTTCATTTACTGCATGATAAATTAATTTTTACCAGAAAAGTGTTTGAAATAAAAGTCGTTGCATGATTTCGAGCTGTCGAGCTGTGGGCACGATTATTTCAATAACCATCTATAACGAAGTCCTCACGCGTTGGTCTAGTGGCTAGCGCACTCGCCTTTCGTGCGAGAATCCTGGGTTCAATTCCCGTGAGGACAAAGTCGGTGTTGACCCAGCATCGTGATAAAAAGTGGGAAGCTACAGTTA